>JAQFYM010001652.1:0-30729 GCA_034694785.1 Agrenia bidenticulata | reverse complement strand
CGGATCAAACACTTAGCTATACTTTCAATTCAACTTGACCTGGCTCGGGCTATCTGAAGTTGCACCTGTGAGTTTTTAAACTGAGGATTTTCACAATGCAGCGACCACAATTAGGTTTCAACCAAGGAATTTTTTCTAAATCTGTGCATCAAAACAGGCTGTTCACGAGTACTTTCTTATTTGGAATGGAAATCTACTCGAGGGGGTCGAATAATTAATCTTTAAATCCGTGGTGGTTGTACAGAGAATTTTGAAGGTCAAAGAGATGGGAAAAGTTTGAGTATTATGAGTTCTTGTCATATAACAACTATTTATCAATTTCAATATTTTCCAAGCATGTACGGCCATTTCTTACACGGAACATTTCTTTTTTAGTTTGTAACGATTGACAGCTCAATTTTTCCAATACCAGTAGTCATACAGTTAAAAACAAGATTACTATCACAAAGTTTAACTACGGCCATTCCTGATTTCACCATTCATAATTTGCATTTGTAAATACTTATTACCAACAACTTCAATCGATTTTCCATTTCGTTAAACCTCTTTATATTATTTCTTTTGTCCCCCTTAGCAAGGGGTAAATCGTACGTAAATTATTTTTTGCAATCTTGTAAACTTCCTAGGACTCATTATGTTAATATTGGTTCTGATATTGTTACAAAAGAATCTAATATTGAATTTCCGTATTAGAAATTGTGCGTAGTGATGCTCAAAATGTGTATAATGTATTCAAATGTATAGCAGAGTACCATTTGAGGTCAGTGAGGCACATAAATTGATTACAGCCATTTTTTTCTCTTACATTAAACCGTAGAATAATGTTTTTCAGCAACGTTCCAGCTTGCACGTACGCTACTCTCTGTCATGAGAGGACGTAGTGAAAATCCTTTGATGAATCCAGGAAATCATAATAGGAAGCAAATTTGTCGTGTTGACATTTGTTTGTAGTAATAGTAATTGTTCAAAAAAATTTAATTTTTCATATAATTTTCCATGCCGTGTTCGTATAAAATTTACTGTCCAATGTTTCCTATAATTTTGTATTTCTTAGTAGAGTATTAGCAAAGCGTACTTCCACTTGTGCTGCTTTTGCATTTTTATTTTACAGATTTGCATTGATTTATTTGTATTCGGACAAGTAGGATTTACCAATTTTATGGTACAACTAATGAGCCAATTGAGTTGAGTTATAAATTGTACATAGTTTATATGTGATGAATACGAAAGAGGAAAATGTGTTCGAGATTTCTTCTTCAAAAAAAATTCTAATCCTCAAAACATTTTCTAAGAATCTTCAGCGGCCGATTGTCTTCTATGAAAAATGTGACTTGATTTATCATGCCCTACCATAGTGTAAGCTTGTCAAGCTCTTCTTATAAAATTTCATGGAAAAAATAACGAATTTTAAACTGAAACAAGCATAATAATCTTCAGATATCAGTAATCAGTACATAATATGACATCAACCATTTACAAACTTGTGAAGACTTGGAGACAGTATTGCTCATATTTGCCTGAGGTGAAAGACTTTTTATATTAATAGACCGGTTTTTGTAGCTTCTTGGAAATATGGGACTTGTTCTAAGAAAAAATTAAAATTTTTATAATCTCTCGAATGTATGCTCTACAGAGTAAATGTAAACTTCCTAAAAGTAATAAATTAAAAATGTCATAAATAATTTCGATTCACCTTGTGTTGTATAAGACTTGCTAATTTGCAAATAGTTAAATTCTTACTTGTATTATACTTGCTTTGATGACTAATCTTACTCAAAGTCGAAGCCATTTGAAGCTGAATTTAAAATCCAGGGTCGTTTGTGTTGTTATTAACGTCCGGTAATAAAATCCGAAGTTTAACGTGAACTACACACCCGATTTATGAACCCTTAACTCACAATGGCATATATTTTCCTTGAGCTTATAATATTTAAATTCTAAGGGAGGTCAATTAAAGCATAATAATTATATCGTTAAGTTACGTTAGATATTAAACAGTTCAATATTATGATAGTAGAGGATTAAAACCCATTTAGTGTTTTAGGATCCAACCATCATATTCATATCTCCGTATAAAGTTTTTTAACCTTCATACAGTATTTTTCTTGACTAATTGTAAACAATGGTGACAAAACCGTTTATTTAATTTTATTTGTTTACCTTTTAAAAATGGCTTTCTAGAGCTGAATAAAGTATTTTGAAATTAGCATAATTAGACTTGTGATTGAAAAATATACAAATAAAATCTGTTTTACTGTCAAACACCTTGTAAAACGAAAATGTTTCTTCAATTACAGATGCTTGTTCAGAGTTCAGACACAATTAATTTTGTTTACTTTCCAGATATGATATGATGACCACAGTCACTGCCACCGTTTATTTAAGATGTAATTTTTGATCAATATTATCAAAACATGCGTCTCGAAGAAAAACAATGTTCTGCAATAGGTGGTAGAGAATAACAACAGATAATACCACCACGAAAGATTTTATCAGGTATCAAATGTACGCATTTGTCCTTGAAAACCCGTAGGTGTTGATTTTTTTTAAAAAGAAACATAAGAAGCAAAGCCAAAAGGAGATTGGATTAAATGACACCCTCGGGTTCAATATCAGTACAAGATTTAACAAAACTGAAAGATTCTGTGTGATGCAACTGTAATGTAAATGTAAGTTTTGTAAATACACAGAAATGAATCAAGTCTCAAATCATAATATAGTCTGTTAGTAAACAATAACCAGGTTTGAAAAATAAAAAAATATCACGAATAATGCAGTTGCAGTTGCTGACTATGCTAATAATTTGAACATGTTGTTTGTCATGACAGTCATAGACAATGAAACAAGGATGAATTTAGGTCCCTGCGATTCGGCTATAAATTAGCATACGGTATCAACCCTGTTTACAAGGATGAAGCCCAAAAGCATTAAATCCAAAGGTCTTGATACTCTTGTTGGCATGAACCAGCTTTTAAGAAATCTAGTCTGAACATATGCCTATGACCTTACCCTATACTTTATTCACAATTATTCAAGTCCCACTCCAAAGTAGATTTGTGTTACCTTTTTATATCAATGGGAATCCCGTAGTTCAAAAGAGTGTAAAAAATCCCAAAAATCGATGCATAACATGGAATATAATGTACGTAGCTCTAATTGGAGAAAATAATTAGGATAACCACAGACATAGGAAGTAGCACTGCGTGCGAGTTCATGATTTGTATCCAGAGAATATAGAAATTCGCGAGTGCGGTAGTAGGGGTTTACAAATGTATATATTTTTCTCAGTTTGTGTAGTTTGTGGTAAGAGATTTTTTCCATTGGGATATCTACTCATGTTTCCACTGTAAATGAGAAAATACAAGGCGGAAAATGGCTAGCAATTATGTCGTGCAATTTTCTTCTGTGGTTTATAGAGCGAAGAAAATATGAAAAAATCTGGAAAAATCTCGTCTGCCTGTTTCCAAATTCCGATATTATGAAAAATAATTCTATACTATTAATCCTTATCACAAGCTGCTTCCTTCCAATTGAAGTTTCCGTATTAATTAAAATTACATGAGGGAAGGTGGGATTGAAATCTAAAAATGAAACCCCTGACGTAAAGGTATGGATAGTTTCTCATCAAACGCTCGGAATTTACGGTTTACGGATATATGTAATTAGTTGATTTGTAGTGCCTATCAGGTACCGTGAGAATGATGAGAAAACCCTAGGCAGAATTGAGCCGTCATAGATTAATACAAGTTAGGCTGTAACATGAAGCATATTTTCTTATTCTCGGTATGTCTTTGTTAAAAATCTGCTACCATGTAGCTAGTTTCCCCTTTAGTACCTGGTAAGGTTATCTTTGCAGTACTCTGTATGGGATACCAGTTTCGTAGACAAGAATCAATGTCAATGCCTAGGTATGAAATGCAACAGAGGCGTAAAATTGTTGACCAAGTGCCGATATTCCCCCTAAGCTCATAGCTTTAATGTTGGCCTACCAGATTCGTAAATAAAAGACCTGACCATTGACTTAAAAGCCTCAATCTTTGGGCTCGAGTTGTGTAGAGCTGAAGTAGAAGGAGAAAGTGTCGAGTTTCAGAATATTTACCTGTTGGATATCGTACAATAATTCTTCTGCATTGACATTGTATACTTATTTTCGGGATTTCAAAATCTAAGATCCTGATTCCAGTTCCAAGTTTAAGGAAGGGGGGTTTATCAATGTTATTTTTAAGAATTAAAAATTGAGCGTTGCCAACATTTAATAAAACAATCAGCACTTTAAATAAGTAGCCAGTTCGAAGAAACTTTATTGCTATACTGCAAAAAAGGTTTGTCAACTATTGGATTTCTTATCGAAAACCTGTGATTACATAAAACAAAAGAAAACAACAGCCACAACCATGAGGACTATAGAGATTACGCGATTTCAAGAAGCCGTATATTCTGTTATGACAAAAAGGTAAGGAAAACACATTTGATTCATTCCTATCACATACACAATTTCCGTATCATATGCTTAGAATAGCTAATGAATGATATTCTAGTTTTTAACTGAACAAACAAGCTCGTCTCTGACCCTGACGTTACCGTGTTACATGATTAGCATGAACATATTAGCATGAATTATAAAGCTGCATTGTCTTAATTTAAGTGAGCATCGATTTCCTAAATTCTTTGTTCATTAAATCATAATGATTTCAATTTATAAGCCAGCATAGCTTTGTATAGCAAGATTATAAATTATTTAAGAACGTATTCCAGTAATTACTTACAAATTAAATCTATTTTCCTTCCCAGTGATAGTAAGTTGTTCCAGTTATACGAGTTTTTCGCCTATCTCTTTGATTGAGATCATAATAATATCTAGACAGGTCTATTATTAGGCCGGTAATTATGAGGACATTTTTCAATTCAAGTGTAGATTTTTTCGGCGGCGTCGTAATTATATCTCTGGAGTGCTCAGTCTTATAATTAGAATTAATGAGCTATTCAGATTTTGAAATCGGTCCAGTTAGTATTTATGGAGGAGTAGTTAAAAGAGGAGACATTTCAGGAATTTTTTAGATAGGATGCAAATTTCAATTTAATTCATTTTATGAGCTGTAATCTCTACGTGTTACAATGACCATTGATGTTGGGTTTTTTCGCCTGGTTCATTCCAAATGATCGTAAACCATCAACTACGTAAATATGAGGTCATATGACTCGTAAAGTTTTTTGCAAGCAAAACGATTAGACTTAGCAGTAGTTTTTCCTGCATTTATTGCTCGCCATTAACAATGACCGTTTATACCTTAAAGCAAAAAAGTGCAATCAAATGGAGCGTCAAAAAAGCCCAGCTACGTCAGTGTTCCGGGGGAGAGCCCAATGCTTGGGATGACTATTGGTCAAATGATAAATGAAGCTGCGAGGAAGTTCGGAGACAATGAAGCCCTTGTTGTACCTTTTCAGAAAATCAGACTTACTTACCAACAACTAAAGAAAGAGGTGAGCAACTTTGAACTTGAGTGATGGGATTTCCAGCTTCAAATTATTTTATGTCCCTACCTTAGCTAACATTGTCGGTACATACATTTCCCACAAGACGTGTTTGTTTGAACTTGCTACCGTGCTGCTCTTTTAAACACCAATTTCCTCAACCTATCAATTAGCATCATTCTACACGTTGTGATTAAATTATTTTTTTTGCTAAATCAGGGAATTACGATGGCTGGTTGTCTCCTTTCAGTAGAAAGACATAAAATATACATAGTCTGTTTATCGGTTCAATTTAAACGAGGGGAATCCCTTTTGTTTTTTAAAAGAAATCCCCAACTTTTAATTATAGAGGATCAAGTATGAAGTGCCCATTCATCATTGTATTTATCCTTAATAGTTTAAACGAGTATTTAATGAATCAAGAAAATTGGGCTTAATTGTTTTGGTTTGAATTTGTAGGTAGATAATCTAGCTGGAGGGTTTTTGGCATTGGGACTTAAACGAGGGGACCGACTTGCTATTTGGAGTCCAAATACCTACGAAAGTTATCTAACTCAACTTGCTGGATGGAAGGCAGGACTTATTGTGGTAAGGCTGATATTTATGTTGAAATTAACGCCGCTAATTAATAGTAACGCTAGGACAGGACAAACTTTAGAAATACTGGAAGATAAAATCTAATGAAAGATTTTATGAATCCACGTAGGTTTGCATAAATGCAGCTCTTCAAAGTCGAGAACTTCTGTACGCTCTCAACAAAGTCGGAGTGAGATGTATTGTTATTTCCAAAGTGTTTCGAAATCAAGATTTTTACGAAATTCTCACAAAATCAGTACCTGAAATTACATCTTGTGATCAAGGATGCTTAAATAGTTCTCATGCTCCGGAATTAGAATTCGTCGTGTCGGTCGAGCCTGATCTTCCGTAAGTTTTCATATTAACAGAATAAAATGGATTTCTGATATATATTGCTTATATATAAATAACAAATCTATAATGTGTGTTTTTCTTTTAGGGGAACAATTTCCTTCCAACATTTACTGGACATTGAAATCAATAACATTCTAGTGAATCAAGTGGACTTCATTGATATCCAGTTTGACGATGTCTGTACCCTGTTTTTCACCTCAGTGAGTCTCCTTTATTAACGACTTTCTACTCTTAAGACGCACTCACGCGTTACAAATTTATTTCGCACAAAAAATGATTTGCAAGCATTCCAAAAGGATAATAAATAATGTTTGATTCAATTTTTAGGGAACAACTGGTAATCCTAAGGCTGTAATGCTATCTCATCACAACTTAGTTAATAATGGGTATCTAGTTGGAAAAAGACTGCAACTTCGAGAAAAGGTATTTAAGCTTCCCCATAAAAAACTGGGCGTAATTACAAAAGTTAATTCTTGGGAAAACCAGAATAAATCAAGTTTTTGTGATGATTTTATAGGACCGAATTTGCTTACCAGTTCCACTTTTTCATGTGTATGGCTGCCAAGTTGGATGCTTTACTGCAATGCTCTTTGGGGCCACGACAGTTTTACCATCCTTTGGATATGACCCAAAGGCAATTGTAGAAATCTCTTCAATTGAACGGTAAGAATTGAAAAATAATTTAAGCCGAGGGGTTATAAGAATACCGATTAATTACAACTTAATATGACAACAGGTGCACGATCGTGGCCGCCACACCAACAATGTTTGCCGACGTCCTCAAAGCTGCCACAGAACACAAATATGACTTGTCTTCACTACGATCCGCCATCACTGCTGGAGCAATATGCCCGGAACAACTTGTCCATGACATGAAAACCAAGTTACCCTTCAAGAATGTATTTGTAAGTCTAAAATTAAATTAAAATTTTAACTTTTGACATAGTTTAGAAACAATTAGACTTATTCCACATTCTTCCTGATTTCCAGAGCAATTATGGAATGACAGAAATAGGAAGTGCATTCTTGGGCCTACCTGAAGACTCAGATGAGCTCACAGCAACAACAGTAGGCTATCCTGGGGAAAGTATAGAAGTCAAGTTGGTCGACAAACTTGGTAGGATTGTTCCTATTGGTGAAGAAGGAGAGCTTTGTGTCCGAGGTTATGGAGTCACCCTGGGTTATTGGGCTGAGCCTGAAAAGACATCAGAAGTTTTGGAACAATCCCGGTGGTTTCATACAGGGTGAGTACAATTTCGAAATTTATAAAAAGCCAATCATGGAACGAAATGATAAACAGAGAGAATAATGATTCATTCTACAAATTATAGAGACCTATTTGTCATGCTTGAAAGTGGCCATGCTCGAGTCGTTGGTAGAATCAAGGAAATGATTAACCGTGGAGGAGAAAATGTTTACCCCCGAGAAGTAGAAAACTTCCTAGAAACTCATCCAAAAATAAAAGAAGTTCAAGTTTTCGGTGTTCCTGATGCCCGTATGGGAGAGGAGCCAGCGGTATGGATTCATTTGAAGGAAGGTGAAGTCATGACCCAGGCGGATGTAAAAGGATTTTGTAGGGGTCAAGTAAGTTACAGACTGATTTTAAAAGGATTAAATCTGTATTTTGCAAGGCTGAATACCTAGATTACTAACTGAAATTATTTGTCTGAATTTTAGATTGCTCATTTCAAAATCCCAAAGTACATCCTGTTTCGAGAAGACTTCCCAAGGACCCCTTTGGGGAAAGTTCAAAAATTTCGAATGCGCGAGGAAACTGTGAAAGTTCTTAAGATTTAAGAGACCCTTTTTTAAATTGAATCTCACAATGAAGAGTATTCTGGTCTAGCAAGTTCAAGAGCTCAATTAAATTGAAAATATTCAACAATTGGCTCCGTCCTATAGCAAATGTAGGATTAACTGAGTATGTATTAAATAGCTGTTGGAGTTCAAGTACCCTCGCTTTTTGTAGATAAGTTCAAACGTATTATTAGAGTAGTAGGAGAAGAATTAATGCTAGATCTTATTAATTTTATATTATTTTTGCCTCTTACTGCGGTAAGGAGATTAAGGTAGATCGGTGAGTTCACTAGACGGAAATGAGACGATAGAATACATCATTTTGTAAACTAGATTGGCAAAATATTGTAAATGTTTTTTTTGCATTAAATAAATCGCCAAACGTTCCTAATATACTAACTGTATTCTCATTTTTACCATCACAATGCAGTTTCGCAATGTCACTAGTAGTCACACTGAACAATGTTTTTAAACATTAATCGAAGAATTACTATCATCAGCTAATTGGCTTGGATTCAACCTAAAACTCGTGAGCCCACGAGGCTACTAAATCAATTATAATGTATCGCATTTTGAACACGGAACTCACGTCGAGGTTTAAACGAGTAAGAGTAGCATGACATTATTTATCGAAAAAATATATTGCATTCATTTATTATTCTTTACGTTTAATAAATCTCTATTTATATCTCGTACAATTAATAAATTTTGTATTATGTACTGCGATTACCTACAACTAACTACACATTCTTCAAGTTACTAACAGTATCATTCCAGGGCCCGTGTTTTAAAAATCCAGCAAGTAGCAGAGCGATAACATCATTAAACTCAATCCCATGGTTTTAAATGTAAAAAGAGACACGGCTGAACATCGCCGGATCTCATGTTCGACATCAAGATATCGAAAGGGAGCCACATCGGCCCTTGGGTCGTCTGTACACATGCAGTATCCATTGCCAGGGGAAGACTTATTCATCCCCGATCTGCATTCAGCCTCTTTCATACAAACTAGCAGAAGTCGACCGTAAACATCCTTCTCAGGGAAGTAACATTGATGACCCGGTTTGACATAGCAGGAATTGCCGACTCGGTTAGCATGTTCGGGATCGCATTGACAAACCTTGAGCTTGAGATCATCTTGATATGTTTTTCGCGAACATATACTTTCATTAGCACAATCCTTGTGGTGATGACAAAGGTGTCCTAGTCCTATAGAATGCTCTGAATGATTTGCATGAATACGATTCACATGTTCAGCAGCAGTTGTAGAAATTAGGTTGAGGCTGTATATTGCACAAAGTATGATTACGATACTGGTAGTACTGAATGACAAATAGTTGGCTTGAATTTGGCCCATTTTGACACAAGCCTTTGGGAAAAAATATTCAATCAATTTCTGACAAATCCAAACGAGAATCCATAATTTTGTGTACTTACTTGCTGATTTCTTTGCACAGAGAACAGTTAGAGGAGATGAGATGAGATGTATAGGTTTGTATGAGGATGATATTGCTGGTACAAGAAATTTTATTTTATGTGAATTTTTAAAACTTTTTTGTTTTGAGTTTAAGATATTAAGCTGGGATAAATTATTAACTAACTGAAAAATGACTAGTGGATTTTTTCGTATTTTCCTTCGTATTCATTTTGATTCTGAAAGTATATTTAGCAAACGAACAACGTCAAAACTTTACCTTTCTTAATTTTTGAATTTGCATATCTTCCAGTAATAACTTTGCCCATAAAAGTTGGAACAGAGGAAGACATGCATATTCCTAAAGTGAAATCTTCCATTGATTTTCTTAGGATTCATATTCTCATGCATAAATAGGTGTACTATATGTTTCTTATAAGTATGGACTATCTGTATACAAATTTTCATACATTATCGACACAGCCGCATTGTGTTAAGCGTATTGCTTTTGTTGATTATGTCTAAAATAATCTGAGCTCATAAATTTGGTCATGCATAAGGTCTATTGCCCATCAAGTAATATGTTTGATGGGAATGTATTGATGTCATTGATTGCAGAAGTCAGGAGCAAGGTGCATTTGCTAATGAAAAATGATAGTAGAAAATATATTGCTAAAATAGCTGAATACAGCTAGCACAATGGATTAGGTAACAACAGAATAATCCATGCATATTAAGTTATTTGTTTGTGAGATGCATCTGCCTGTGATGGGAACAATGACTTTTGAGGTTCATTGTAATGCAGATGAAAGTACATTTTACTAAAATCTAGTACTTATTAGTAAATTCTCGAATCGAATTAATTTCATTTTAGCTGGCTCAGGAGGAATCATGGAGTTTTGCGAATATTTTCGGATTAAGCACTACCTCACAATATTCATTTTTTGCTGCTTCCTTTGTTGTGGAAATGCTCGCAAAGTTATACGGAAGCTAGGTGAGTTTTAATCACCCCGAAAGCAAACTTAGATTTTTTCAGCAAACCAAAAAACTATTTTTGTTTACAGAAAAATACAATGTCGACCCAACTCAGGTAACAATTTCAGGATTCTCATCTGGTGGGGCTCAAGCAATGCAATTTCATTTAGCCCATTCTTCTAAACTTTCTGGAGTTGGGATATTTTCTGGAGGTTTAGAAACCATTACCTTGTGTCGATTGTATTATTCAAATAAACTCTGAAGGTTGTTAACCTCTATAATTACTACTAAAAATTTCAGTTCCGTACCTGTATGGCTATGGACGGAAAAGGGAAGACTTTTATGTAACAGAGCCAGAAAAATTCAACATAACTTTTGCTCTAGAGTTTGCAAAGCAATACCAGAACCAGGGCTTTGTAGACCCCTTGAGTAATATCAATAAGAGCATGGTCTATATCTATCATGGTACAAAGGACACTACCGTCTATCCCGGTTAGTTACGTACACGTATAAACAGGCTATTAGAATAATAATTAAAATTGAATAGTTAAAGTCTCCAGTCTTATATACAATATAGTCTATACAACCTTATTTTCATAGGCAGTGGAAATGCCATTCAAAAGATTTATTCAAATTTCAATCCCAATATGCTAGCCGAATTGGACGAAATGCCCGCAGAGCATGGAATGGTGAGAGGATATAAGTTATATTTTCTCTGTATTATTTTCGATGCTTTATGGACATGTTTGTGTGAATTATTTCGGAATGTTCTGAACAGCCAAGTGATAACTACGGCGGTCCATGTGGAACCTTAAATCTCCTGCATCACTTGGTAAACAAATGTAATTACAATGGGGTATTTGAAATGTTCAATCATTTGTACGGAGGAGAGCTTAAAAAGCCTGAAGGTTCCGTTGGAACTGTCCCCCTCAATGGAGAACTATTTGAATTCGACCAGTCCGAGTTCCTCGAGAAGAGATCTTCAATGGACAACATTGGCTACGCTTATATTCCCTCAGGATGCTCCCCGACTGGCAACAAACCTTGTAAACTTGCCCTCGCCTTGCATGGCTGTGCCCAACCAAGGTTGCTTAAGTTTTTTTTACGGATTGCGGTTTAGGGTTTGAACTCTAGTTGAAAAATCAATCGTAGTCGCTGAATTCAACGATAAAATTCCAACTATGAATAACTTGTTTCTTTAATTATGCGGTTTTGTAATTTAGGCAAACATATGGAGATAAATTTGCAAGAACTACAGGATATTTGGAGATGGCAGAGTTGAATGATATAATAATAGTTTTTCCTCAAACGAAAATGTCGTTTTACAACCCTAGGAATTCATCAGCATGCTGGGACTGGATGGGCTTTACCGGACCTGAATACGGTATGATATTGTTTTGTTAGAATTGGCCAGTACGGCTGATTGTAATTATTCAGTGGATGTTACTGGGATGAATTAACGATGAATAATTACGGACCATTTTGGAATAATTTAGCCACAAAGAAAGGAAGACAGATAATTGCGATTGAAAAAATGATGAGTCGTGTCCTTGGGAATGCATGAAAGTCAAGGCTGGATGTTATATCACTTGATTAGCTTTTTATGACAGGAGCTATTAATAAATTGAAGACATAAATGGCACAATTGATATACTAATTGCAATGCAAATATTTTATTGCAATTTTGAAGGGCTTAGGAGATCCATATGCAGTTTGGGCTTAACTCGAATATTCTAATTTAATAATGGAGAGTTTTATGAAATGGAATAAAACTTTTTTACTTTCACATTGCTGTTTTGTCAGATCCATTCAATGATCCTTTTTTCTCTTTATCGGATATTTGATGATGATTGAGGTTTGATTTGTTACGATATGACTTTTTATGAGTTTTTTTTATTTACCTCGAGTTTTAGACATTTTTGGGAAAAAGTTTATAATCATATACGGATTTTCATTTTACCTTTTAATGAAGTCCGGTACAGAGTGCATAAATCATTCTATTAGAACTGACAGAGTGTATTATTAGCTTGAGGAATAATTTAAATTCCATTATTAGTTGACGACACGGCAACAGCATATCTGTCCAACAGTTTCCAAACACAATCATTACAAATTACTTAAAAAATTCCTTGTTTCTTGGTTTTGCATAAATCGCAGTAACTTTTAAGCTTAAGCTTTAGTATCAATCCAAAATGGCTACAAGGATTATAATCTACAGTTGGCAGTGGAAAAGGATTCTTGTCACAGGAGCTGGAAAAGGTGAGAATTGAACCTACCCAGTATGAGTTTGCTTATTCAAATTTCTCGTACAAGGAAATCGTGTTCAAATATACTAAATGCCTTAATAAACAATTTATTATATTTCTAATTATTGGATTGTATGAAGAAACCCGTCCAGAGATTTTTTAATTTTACAAAACCCGTTTTAAGAAACTGTCTGCGAAAGCATGCTCTGAAGGATTCGTCAAAGTAAGCTTCATATAAAAATAAGAAAACCTAGGAATTTGCTAAATTCAATTGTACGATAAATAAAATTGTAAGAGACAAAATAAAATATATTTAGCAAATAGAATACTACTTAGCATGAAACAATATGAAACAATAAAATTACACACTATCTTATCCATAGGAATTGGTCGAGACATTTGCGAGAGGCTGTACCACGATGGTGCAATTGTTTATATCTTATCCAGAACCAAATTGCATCTAGTTGATCTCAAGGCCAAATGCCCGACTATCAACATCTTAGTCGTGGATTGGGAAAACTGGGATCAAGCAAGATCGGCCGTTGAATCCATTAGAATCGGCCCTGTGGATGCGGTTGTTAATAATGCAGGGGCGTTAAATTTTGGATCAATGCTGGACTGCAAGGTGGAAGACTATGAGCGGTATATCTTTATTAAATCGTGACGTAAAAAACAGTCTAGAGAATCTCGGGGTGTTTGATAATAATTGTGGAATTTAAATAGGGGAAAAAAACTTTCCCCAATGTTTTAACCATGTTGTAGTTTCAACTTCATCATCCGACTTACTCTAAATCTTGAGAGACCACATATTTAGTAGAAACCACATATTTCTTTGAATTGATTTATGCACTAAAGTTATTTGAATTGTAATGATTCGTAAAGAAACATGAAAACATACGTTAATGTTAATTTATCTAGCTAACGATTTATCGGATAAATTAATTCTTAACTGTTAAGCTATTGAATATTGGAGCTATCGGTTTGTACGCGTTAACAAAATCAGCCCTTGAACGCCTTGAAAAACCCAGTCCATGGATTTTCAAATTAATCTAAATTGGTTCCTGAAATTAATTATAGACTGTAGGGTTTCAAGTTCCAAAAAAGTTGTGCTGTTTTTTTAGTTTGCTGTTACATTTATTATAATCTAATTCAATTGACTACGTCTAGTAACATAAACATTTCATAAAGTTTATCAAACTTTTCACACAACACCCTATATGAAAAATTACAGAATTTTCTTTGCTTGAAACATTTGTAAACTTGGAATTATTAAATTCATTCCCGTCAATATTAATTAGATTTCGCTAGTTTTTTTGGAGCAGGGGAAGTCTCGTCGTCAGAGAGGGTATCAGCTCGTCGTTTACATTCCTCTTTCCATGTCGTCTTTAAATTCTTGTACTTGGCCTTCCACATCTGAGCTTCCTTTAGAGCTTCCGTACACTTCCGTACCAGAATTGATTTTTCACTCATTAATTTCTGCTGCTATATATGGAGTAAACCCTTGTGTCGTGTGTCAATAGATAAATACTTCGAATTACAGTAGTTTTACTTTTAGAATGATTTTTAGTACCTCAGCCTGCTCCAAATTGAGTTTATTCATTAGATCCTTTGATTCAGCTTCTAATTTTTTGTTCTAAAAATAAATAAATAAATAAAAGATTGATTCGATTGTAATACCGGATTCCAGTTGCATGAAATCAAACTGAGTATTTTCAATTTTAAGCTGTTCATCCCACACCTCATTTCGATATAACAAAATAATTGCAGCTAGCTTGCGGTCCATTATATTGAAGTTTTTGGCTTTTAAACTTATTTAATCTTAGTAAATTCTATTTTGAAAACGCAGCAATATTATATTCCCAGAAATTCGATTATTTTCAGCAACGGCTTAAACTATCGGGGCAGCATTTAGTCTGCTTTCTAAGCGATGGTAACCAAAGGCCACTTGTCCGATAAAAAATTAACTCTAGCTATTGAAATTTAAATACAAACACTTTTACCTTTTCAGTCAATTCACAAACTTCTTTGGACACAGAGTTGATCGTTTCAATCTGTGTGGCAATGGTATGATCTCGACGGCGAATAAAATCATTCTTTTGATTGATCTCTTCCGCCCAAATTGATTCCGCTTTCTTGAAAGAACTCAGTAGCTCTTGAGCCTTGTAGTTGATGATGTCGTTCATTTTTTGAGCGTTGTAGATTTTATTGAAATGACAAAAATTGGGTTTAATGGATGAGGATATCCTTCTGGTCTGGTAAGAGTATGTGAGGAGATCGATGCACTCTAATCTTTACCTAATAGCCTTGAGTTTAGGGATCTGAAATGTTTCTATATTTGAATTTTAGTCGGAAAAGTTGATAATGCAAAGAAGTTAGCTCTTGTAGACCAAAAATTCATTTCGTATTCCATTCCTAATTAAAATAATATCAAGATGTAACCGGGTGGAAATTATCGATCAAAATACACTCTATGAATCATTATCAGACATTTGAATACTGAATTTTATCTATGAATTTATGCAATATCAAAAATTTCATCTATTGAAAATTATTGTCTATCATATGTGCAATAATCTTTTCAAGTCAAAAAGGTTCAGTTCAGTAGTTCCAGTCAACTGTACTTTCAAGTACTTTGCATATTTACGGCCGAATAAATATTTTCAGACCAAAACAGATGTGTAACATGACAATCATTTTCATTTCCCACTACGATATCTACGGTCTCAAACACACGCAATAACTAAAAAAAAAACTATAAACATGATTAGATTTTATAAGTGGGTCATATTACCTATTCGAACTGTCTGATTGTATGGATGGGCTAAATCTCTAAATCCGTGTCAGAAATGTGGTTGCACGTTGTCAGAGTTGGCTTAGCGGCTTAGGATTTTCCGACAGTGACAGGCTAGGTAAAAGCTTTCTTTAACCGGTAAATACTTGATTTGGCAGTATTGACGAACGAAATATAGAATTAATTGAATATCCTCTTATATGTTAATGCTGATAGTTTACGTCTGGCACTGAGCCAGAGCTTTTTATTTGAAATATCTTCTTATCTCCTCGGTGGACTCAAGCCGATTGTCAATCATAAAAAATTCAATCTCGTAATCGTTGAAAAAAATGGCAACCACCGCAAGTTTACATAAAAACAAGAAAACAACTTTAGGGAGAATCCAACGATTTATTGCAAAGGGTCCAATCACACTTGCAAAAGGTGCTTCGTCCTTGAGTAAATCGAACTACAATATTCCAAGTTTCTCAAGTCAACTATATTCAGAGTCAACAGAAATCAAGAGTAAGCGATAAAAAATAACCCATAATGATGGAACAAAATACTATCACGCTTATTAGACATATACTGATAAGTTTTTTAAAGTAAACTTTTCGATTCTAAGCCAAAAAAAATCTAATGATTTAGGCATTCAGCATTGGGCACTACCAGGACCTCATGGAAGTTGGAAAAAATATTCATTCGAACATATTACATCCCAAACATTTAGTACAATAAACATTGGGGACAGTTTTGGCCCTACTTGGTCAACTCATTGGTTTAAGGTAAAGTTCAACAATTGTGTATTTTCCTGGTCATAATTTGCTTAATTAAATTGAGGATGAGCCAAGCAGTATTTTGTTAATTTTTGAACCTACTGGAAATTACAGATACAGCTTGAAGTTCCAACCTCTTGGAATGGAAAAGAAGTACATCTGAGATGGAACTCCAACAGCGAAGCAACCGTTTGGAATTCCACTGGGGATGTTTTAGCAGTAAATTTTTGTAGTTTTAATTCATAATCAGTATCTTGTCTTTCGGAAAACATAGTTTAATCTATTCATATATAGGCTTTCTCTCCTGATTTCCGATATGAATACATCATTTCCAAATGTTGGAATGGAACGGAAAACCTTTTATATTACGTGGAGATGGCATGCAATGGGCTGTTTGGAGGAATGGAAGGGGATAAGTTTACAATCAGTAAATTTATAATTCTATAATATTGAAAACATGAATTACGAACGTATGAAAATAAAACTTTTGATAGGTCCACCTGATCCACTTTTAAAATTCAATCTAAGCCTAGTGGACATTGCAGTATTTGAAAGAAAGGTTTTCAAGCTCTTGACCGACCTAGAAATGCTTTATGGAATGGCTACTGAGCTTCCAGAGGAGGATCATCGGGGATACCAAGCAATGCATACAGCAAATGAGATGATCAATCTTATCATAAAAGGAAATAAAATGTATGACATAAATAATTATTTTTAATAAAAGTTTGTTGCATTTTTTTTATGATAAATTTTAGCAAGGCAAATGAGATTGCTGAAATCTTTTTCTCTGAAGGCAATGGTCTAAAAGCCCATAATTTGGTGGCTATGGGGCATTGTCACATTGATACGGCATGGCTATGGCCTTATGATGAAACTATTAGAAAATGTGCTCGATCATGGGTCTCTCAGCTACAGCTCATGAAGGATTATCCTGAATTCGTTTTCACTTGTTCTCAGGTAGTAGGATGATGATATTTCGAATTAGATAACCGTTGAAATTTTAGCTAAAGTGCCATCCTTTATTATTTTGAAAGGCCCAGCAGTTTGATTGGGTGAAACAGTTCTATCCAGCCTTGTATACTGAAATCAAAACTTTTGTAAGTCAAGGAAGATTCATTCCTGTTGGTGGGACTTGGGTAGAAATGGATGGTCTTATTCCTAGGTTATTTTGGAACTTAAAAAATGATAATGTTTGATTTCATACTTATTTTGAAGATACTCAAATGTATTTTAAATTTTGTAGTGGGGAATCATTCATAAGGCAGTTTTTCTACGGCCAAGAGTTCTTTAAAAAGGAGTTTGGAATCAAATGCAAAGAGTTTTGGTTACCGGACACTTTCGGGTATTCAGGACAAATTCCCCAGATTCTGAAGGTGCGGCTGAAATTTTGAAATTCTTGAGAAAATTTTAATGACAAACAATTGTTTTAAATAATTACATCGCAAGCCCTTGTAATATCTTATGACAGCATGTTGGGATCTACCGATTTTTGACCCAAAAACTATCATGGAGTCTTGTGAACAGGTTTCCTCATCACAACTTCTGGTGGGAAGGGATTGACGGATCTCAAGTTCTAGTTCACTTCCCTCCTGGAGATTCTTATGAAATGAAGGGAGCGTTAGTTGATATAAAAACTCACTCATTATATTTTTTAAAGTAAGAATCAACTTTTTAATTCAGGGTTGCCGAATTATTAAAATCAGCAAAGAATTCTCTTGATAAGGGAAGAGTAAACGTTGGGGCTTACCTTTTTGGTCACGGAGATGGAGGAGGAGGTCCAACTGCGACAATGCTTGAAAGACTGAAAAGAGTCCAGAATGTAGATGGTTTACCAAAGTAAGAATTTAATTGATATGATATTTTTGTAATTGCAACGTTACAAGAAATGCTCAAAAATAAAACTGCGTGTTAACTACAGAGTTAGCATGCAAGGTCCAGATTATCTCTTCGACGAGTTGTTAAAAGAGAAGGATAAAATGTGCAAGTGGGTTGGCGAGCTTTATCTAGAACTTCACAATGGAACTTATACTTCACAGGTAGTTGAAGATCATGATATTTTTTCAAATCTAATCAATTTGAATAACCATTACCAACCGATGTTTTGAATTTGAATTATTTACAGGGAAAAATAAAATGGTACAATCGCAAATCCGAGTTTCTATTGAAAGAAGTTGAGCTTCTATTATCTATTGCTTATGTGTTTAATAAAATCTCGGAAGAAGGTTTAAGAAGGTTGGATTAAATATTTTACCATTTTTACATCACTAACAAGCCGCTTTAAAATATTTAAAATTTATTCAAAACCAGAGACATGAGTATTCTTGACCAGTGCTGGAAAAATGTGCTCCTAAATCAATTTCACGACGTCTTACCTGGATCTTGCATAGAATTAGTCACAGAAGATGCATGGAGAATCTATGAAGAAGTATTAGCAGAGTTAATGATTCTCAGGACGGATTATCATAAGCTCAACTTGGGAAACGAAAAAACCAAGAACCTTGTTTTATTCAATCCATTGCCTTGGGATGTAAAAACTGTGGTGTTTACCAAGAACCCAAACCTCAACATAAAAACACAAGGATTTCAAGATGTTGCCTTGCAAAAAGAAAACAATTACGAAAGTGTTGAAGGTCGATATCAAGTTCCAAATCAATTTAGTGCAGTTCTTGTGGACCTCAAGGCATCTGGCTATTCAAAATTAAAGCCTTTGTCTCCAGAACTGAATGTAAATACTACAAAACCAAACCGGGATTCTATTATATTCACAAATGGAAAAATCAGCCTTGAAATCAACAATTTGGATGGAGTCCCTACAGAATCAATGACTTTTAAGGGGAAATCAGATTCAGCATTAAAAGTTTATAAAGGTCAACCTGCTGACATCAGCCCTGGAATGTTCTACATTTACGACGATGTCCCCTTATTTTGGGATGCATGGGATTGCATGGACTACCATTTAGAGACGAAGCAAGAACTGAACTACATTGAGAAGGGGAAATCAGAAATTCTTGCTGAAGGACCCATAGTCGGGATTTATAAATGGAACGCCACATTCGGAAATAATTCAGCCATCACTCGATATACGATTCTTCGAGCTGATTCTCCCATGCTAGAATTCTACGTAGTTGTGGACTGGAAGGAATCTCACAAGTTTCTCAAAGTAGAGTTCCCAGTAGATATTTTGTCAAGAGATGCTACGTATGAGATTCAATTTGGACACCTAAAACGTCCCACACATATCAATACTTCGTGGGACATGGCCAAGTTCGAAGTTAGTGGACACAAGTAAGAGACGACGATATGTTTGTATGTCTGGACAATTATTCATTCTTCGTACGTCTAGTAACCTTTATTTATGCCCCGCGAGTACCCGCGACATGAATTTACATTCCTTTCGTAGACATGAAAGTCGCTAACATTTTAATTGACTTTAAGGGGAATGATTTTTAATTTCTGGGTAAAATGGCATTAAATATATTTATATCGTAAAATAATTTAAATACCTTATGTACAGATGGATGGACATATCTCAATCGGATAAGGGAGTTACTTTCATAACAGACTCTAAATACGGATGGCATGTTCGAGATAATGTCGTCCAGCTGTCCTTACTTCGGTCTCCTAAAAGTCCGGATGGAAATTGTGATATGCATAAACATTTCATCCACTATGCAGTGTTACCGCATGAAGGTCTCGTACACATTCATAATTCTCAGCATCTATAAAATTCTATAAAATTCGGCTTACATTTTTTAAAAATTCATTCTAGGGACATTTCAAGGTGCCGGGGTGATAAGAAAAGCCTATGAATTGAACTTATTAGGGGCTAACTACGTGCCTCTTTTAGATTCGATTTCAGTTGATGTTAACAAGTGAGTACAAAATTTGATACATTATTCGTCAATTAATGCCATGTATTTTATGTTATTCCTTTTAAATTCCTTAAAAATATGTGACTTTTTAGCCTTCCAAACAATTTAGTTTCGGTGACGAATGAAGCTGTTATTGTTGAAGCTGTCAAAGTTGCTGCTGAATCTATTAAGACCATTTGTGTTAGAGTGTACGAATCGTTTGGAGGTTCTGCAACCACAAGGTTTGTATTTTTTGCTTGTACATTCATATTTAAGTTTTAGTTGCTAGAAGATATTTGAGGTTCAATTGTGTAATGCATTTTCATATTACAGAATTCAGCTCGGTTTTCCAGTGAATAAAGTCATGGAATGCAACGGCTTAGAGGAACCAATCCTTGGGAACCCCGAATTCGAAGTTGAAGGTAATAATTTCAAGATTCAACTCACTCCGTTTCAAATACGGAGCTTTCTGGTTTATTTCTAATGTCAAATATATATTCATATATATTTATGTGTAATCATGTATTCATTAAGTTACAAAATTCAAATTCAGGGTCTAATAAATGTTTATGTTGTGTGGTTTGAGCAATTTTAAAATTTGGCCGAGATAAATTTCAAATTGAATAAGAAAGAACCTTCAATTTGATTATGCAAATAAATACGCAGTTTTTTGCAAGACATCTTTCTTCTTTCGACTTCGACCGACTTGTCGACTGACTGCTTTGCATCCATCACCCGTCAATCAGTCCTAACTCTATTTGCTTTTATTTTGACTTGAAGCTTCAAATTGTTTTTAAAGTCAAAAGCGGAAAAATCTCTTTTGAAGACTGAAAGTCAACAAACATAAATAATATAAATATATTTTGGCGATTCTCCTGTTTTTAGAATCTAGCATAAGAACTTTGTTTGATTCTGTGTTAGTCATACTAGAGTTCGGCGGATTATCCATTTGCAGGCTCTAGTATGCTCAAAATAAATTTAATTATTGTTTAACCATACAAAAATAAAATAAGTACAAAGTTTACCCAAAGTATATTTTAATGCACTTGGCTTGGCTCCTTGGATATATTAATCTCTAAAGCATGTATTCTATCATCTTGCAATGTTTATGAGAACGATACGATTCGGTTATAATTCATATTACTAAAATGTAAGTAAGGCTTTTTGAATGTATACATAAATATGAATTTTTCCCATACACTTTATTACATGCAAACTATACAGCAGTTATATAAGTTCCTCTTTAGGCACAATTAAATTGATTCTGTAAGCTAATGTTGAGGTAATTGTTGGTGGAAATAGTGTGTTAATCTGTGGTGATTAGACTGGGAATTTTTTTGAATAAGACCTTGTGTTTTCTCCGTGCTCGTTTATGTAACAGGCTTATTATTATGCAAGGATTTCCATGTAAATTACTTGAAGTGAAGTACATGACGTGAAGTATAATTTATTTATCCAACTTGCTAACTCATCAGCAAAGTCAGTATGTATTATTATCTTGAGGAATAATTTACATTCCTTTATTAGTTGACTTGAATCTGCGACAAAACTTCTTTATCAAACTATTCAGTCACGACCATCATAAATTCTTCAAAAAATTAGAGTGCAACATTTAAACTTATACGACTAATCCAAAATGGCTACAAAGATCAATCTACAGGGGAAGAAGATTCTTGTAACAGGAGCTGGAAGAGGTATAGTGTTTCAGACTATCAAATTGGACGATTTAAAAAATTATATAAGCATCAACTACACACAGTTTTATGTTCAATAATTTTTTAAACTAACTTATTGTAATTCAGTTACTAAAAAATCCCATGCATTCTCATTCCCAAGGAATCGGTCGAGACATTTGCGAGAGGCTGTACCACGATGGTGCAATTGTTTATGCCTTATCAAGAACCAAATCCCACCTTGATAATCTTAAGATCAAATGCCCGACTGTCAACATCTTAGTCGTGGATTTGGAAAACTGGGATCAAACAAGATCGGCCGTTGAATCCATTGGCCCTGTGGATGCGGTTGTTAATAATGCAGCAATGTTAACTTATGGACCAATGCTGGACTGCAAATTGGAAGACTATGAGCGGTAGATATTCACTTTATTAGGACAAAAAATTACTGTATTTCAGAAATTATAAGGATATGTAATTTCTTTTATAATTTCAACTCCTCAAAGCAACGTAAATTTTAAAAAGAAAGAAGAAAACTTCGTAGTTATTTTACTCTTTCCCACCATCAGAAGATCGATATAAATATTGAAGGTCAAACCATTAGTTAGATTCTTTCATTTAAAACCTTATAGTGACAAAATCTTTTTTTCGCTTTGAGTACAAGTCGAAATTTCAATTAATAGGCAGAGAAATTATACTGACATCAATTGCACTTCACTTTCACGGGCTGCATCTTAATGAAATCTTACTGATTAGGGGGATTAGAGAGATTACTCAATAAAGCCATCCACTGAAGAACGGGTTTTACTTTATATTTTACTATTTTTAGAATCTGGAAAACAAATGTAGCAGCAGTACTCAATATTTGTCAGGTTGTTGCAAAAGGAATGATTGCAGCAGGAATCAAAGGATCTATTGTAAATATATCCTCAAACGTATGCCGAAGAAAATATTAACACCCACAGTTAATTTTTCTAACCGATTTTTAATATTTTTGGAAAACAATTTTTGGTTTTAAGTTGTCCACCATTGGAGCACCAGGATCGGGATTGTACGCGTCGACAAAAGCAGCCCTAGAACGCTTGACTAGATCTATGGCTTTAGAATGGGGGGCACATGGAATTAGGGCAAATACAGTCAACCCTACAGCGACCGATACAGACATGATAGCCCATTTCAAGACCAACGAAGTTGCCATGAAGGCCTACTTAGCTAGAACTCCTTTGGGACGAATCCTCATGCCAGAAGAGGTTACGAATGCCGTCGTTTTTATGTTGTCTGATCTTTCAGTAATGGTCAGCGGAGAGACCTTGACAGTCGATGGGGGTTATAGATGGTGTTAATTCTAACTTCTGGTGCAAGTAATTATTGTAGAAACAATTTGTCCCTTCTCAGTTGTAAAAATAAAAATTAATTCTTTCATGAATCAATACATTATTTTGGGGATGGACATACATGTAACGAATTGGACGACTAAATTCATGAAAGATTATACGAGTAAGCGGGCATTCGGTAATCAATTAATCCTTCATTAAAGTTATGAAGCTTGAAAATTATTGCTAATTACATTTTAAATATTTGATTCATGGAAAGTATAAACACGGTTGAATTTAAAAGAATATTAAATCTTGGATTCATATTTAAAGTTTTAGATTGTGTCACAGATCTAGCAGCTTGGCTTTTACATTCCAAACACATGTTGAAAGGCTCATTCATAGTAGGTCTTTATCCTTTAGTTAGTCATTGAAGATTCTACCAGAAAATAGCTTGTGCCTACTATATACATGTAACGCCTAAAAATGATTAACCATAACTTTTGTAAAGTGTATATTCCAAAGTTAGACAGTTGATCTTTCCAACTAGGATTTCCAAGCTAGCCGACTGGTTTACATTAGCAATCCATCACGTCTTAATTTATTTTGAACTCGTAAAAATATTGGAAAATCGTAAAAGCAAAATTCTCTTCAAACTCTACAAAACACAAATACGATGCATGTTGGCACTTATCCATATTTTAGAAACGATCGCTCGCTTTGCTGAATTATGTTGCATTATACACCTCTCTGCGTATAATCACTCCACAGTCAGACTAAAACCATATCAAAACAAGATTAGCTGGAGAGTATCCGACGAAATTTAAAATGTTTAAATTACATACTTAAATGGGTTATTTTAAGCAGTCTCACATTTACCTGTCTGATCTGAGTTCTAAGTTTGCGTAGAATACCGTTGAAATAAAAGTATCAATAGATCTTATTAGACGAATCAATCCATCTCTTTGTACATTGACAGTTCGGCGTGAGATTAAAAAGGAGTTGATAATGAATAAATTCCATATAAGTGTTTTAGTTATCCAAGCATTTTTTCAAAATTCAAACCTAGTCATTCTTCGTACTTGTTGTGACTTCCAATCTACTTATTTAAATGGAAAATGTACGCAAAACAACGATTCTACTAAGGAGTTGCAAGAGTTGCACAAACCTTTTCCTCCAACCCTTACTATGGGGCTGAGATTAAATTCATCTCAAGGTTTTCAATTTCAATTAAGGTATTTTCGAGTGTAAAAGTTTATTGATATTGTTAAACAAAATCAGTGAGCATAAAAAAATATTGATTATAAATTTATTCATCACTCGCATAGACAAAAAGCTGAAGATTTCACATGTGCTGAAGCGGCTGTTAAGGTATACCTCGACAAACTCTCTGGAACTGGAACCATCGCTACCCACAAACTGTTTCCTGACGGATATCTTCAAATACAAAGTGTGATACTTCCTCCGACTGCTTTTTGTATAAATAGGTAAAATTCCAGTAGCTACCACTACAAATGATAACTAAGAAACTGATTTTCGAAAAAAAATTCGTTTGTTGTTAATCCACGAGTATTTTTCAGCTTTTCAGCCGAGAAAGATTATGTGGAAGTTTTTGCTTGTCATCAAACATGTGCTCACAGAAGCCCCTGTCTTCCAAAATGCTGCCCGTGGGGTAAGGTCTCGAGATGGCTTCATCCTAACCTCTGCTATAAACTTACGCAAGACAGGGTCAGTAACTTGGTACCCAAGGAAAGAAGTCGCAAAACTTTTATCCCTTTTTATCATCAGAATCTTAATTGTACCCGACAAGGTAGAATGGTATCTACAGCCTCAGCAAATATTTTTAATTCACAGTAAGTATATTATCGTTTAACCCTAGTAGGAAAAATAAGATTGATATCTTTTGTTTTTTTAAAGTCAACTGAATGAGTTATTGCAATCACTTACCCCCGGAGAGTATTGCTTTGATGACGTGATAACTTCTCACGACATGAAGTTTAACTGGAGTCATCTTCAAGCTGTCTTTTATTGCGGGAGTCAATGGCCTGTCGATGAGTTTGGACTTTCCGTAATAAAATTTCAATCTTTTTATTTTGAACGGTCGTTAGGAATTTAAACAATTCTATTCAAGACTGTAGAGAAGACCGTGTATGGATCTTGTTTCATAATTTCATCCATGTTTTTGATGGCTACAATCGTGATTTACTGCATCAAACTTCAACGGCCGAATTCGTCTGTCCACACTTGGATTGAATTGTTGTACATGATATCCCTAATGATGCTAGGAATATTCTTTGCATTGCATGTCTATTTACCAGCAACTCAAGAAGAGTACTGTTCCCTATATCATTTCATAGGTAAGTCTTTTGGAATTTATTTTCGATCTTTGGTCAAGTTGTTAATAAGTTAAGACTAAGGTAATTCCAGTGGTTTTCGGCTATACTGTATTTGGAGTGTCCCTATTCTCCTGGGCATCTTTGCTTTGTTTCGACCTTTTTATTGCGTTTTGGTACGGCAACTTTAGTTGATTATTTTTATTTGTATGGAATTGGAATTTGGCCAAAAACTAATCGTGTTTCCTATTATTTTCAGGAAACTTCTCCCTTTAGGATCAGAAATGGACAGAAAAGACATCAGGCGTTTGTTGTGGTACTGCATTATAGGATTTTGTTTCCCTTTTTTAGTAGCAAGTACCACTTTTATTTATAGTTACGTTTATTGGTGAGTTATGGAATTATTTATGGTTTTTAGCCTGAGCTTCTGCTTATTAAGTCTTAAAATTAAATTTACCTAAAGCCTTCGGAATATTTAAACAGGAAAGATGCTGGATTCTGCATACCTCTACAGCTTACAGCCATCAGATTTATCCAAGGGATTTTACTTTTACTCAACACGTTCTTTTTTATATGCACCTTCTATTTGATAGTAAAACATCGAAGGCACGCTAAATTTGCCACCGAACGAAGTCACAAACAGCTAAATCAGTTGTAAATTTATGACAACCAATAACTTTTTCACTTTAATTATTCGCCGTTAAGATTTTTGAGCCCAAAAAATTATATCATTAATTTAGGGTTAGCTGTTTTACAAAACTTTTCATAATATCTGGAATCACATACGGTGGAGTGATTTTGGGCTACATGGTGGGAGCAGAAAGAAATAAATCTTGGTACATGATGGTCTTCAGAATCTTTATAAATTTAAGGGGAGTTACTGTCTTCTTCATTTACGCTTGGAACCCACAAATGAAGAAATTACTTCGGAATCGCTTTCAAGGTAAGAGCAATATGGCATTGGTTGAAAAAAATTAAATTGCAAATCCGCATGAAAACATACTGTTTTAAGTCATTTGAAATAGATATTTTTATTTACTTTACTAATTTAAAATATGCACACTTTAGAGAGAATATTGTGTGGATGTATATGGTGTAAAGATGACCATACAATCAGGAATGATAGAATGATATCTCTAAGATCCACTTTCGGAAAGACTGAGTCTTAATTTTTTTATCGTAACATTATAAGATAATTTGAAAGTCATATACCAGTTGTCAGTTAAAATTCAATTCTTAAAATTCTCAGCATTGCTATAAAATAATTAATGAAATTGTGGCATCGTATCTTTTGGTACTGGCAAATTTAAAGAATTATACACGAACTCTTCCCTTGAGAAGCCATAAAATCTGAATAAAAATAATGAAATGCCACATCCAACTTTGTTGCAACCCCCTCCGACTTTTCTCGCACAAAATAGCTTAATGGAACCAACACCAAATTAGTCTCTAAAATCACAGGATTCAAAGCCAAGCTATGAATCCACTCCTCTCGTACTTCAGCGACCTTGTGGTGAGAAACCTTTGTCAAGTCCATTTGCTGAAATTTCATGTCCCCACCCTGGAAACTCGTCTCCACGTCGAATCCTTGAAGAAATTCGGCTTTAGAGTCGTCATTAGTTGTAAGGAAATTGAGACCGTCTCCAGTAATCCATTGAAAAACTTTGCTCGTCTCATATTCATCTAACGGGAGGACTGAATCTTGTTTGAGGGACTTGAAAATATTTGATAACATTTTTCCTCTGAAATTGACCTGAATGGATCCTCCTCCAAATCCAGCTTGAATAACATGAGTTCCCCAGTAGTTAAAGAACTCCTTCCAAGAGTCCACAGTTTCTTGCTTTTTAAAGTCTAAGTCAGGAAGGCTGCTTAAAGTTTCCCAAAATTGGGGCTTAAACTCCATCAAGTTATCCTCACGTCCAATTAGGGATAATTGGAACGCCCGGTATTCAATCACAGCCTTTGCAGTGGTCGTTTTCGTAGGTTCCTGATTAGGCTTAATAATATTGTATCCAGTTTTATGATCTGTGGCCAAGGGCTGCGTATTCTTTGGAAATGTAACATATTGTATACTCAAATCTTTCATTCGATCTAGCACGTAATCTTCTAAGGAATAAAAGAACCGAAAGATAATCTCCCGGTCCTCGGTCACTTTACAACCGATTTCTTCAGGAATGAGCCCTACGGGAGATGCATTGAGTCGACCTGAGAATTGAAATGGAGAAACGTGTGTTGCAGAGTCTCTACTCACGTCATAGCCCTGGCCTACAAACAAGGCTGGGTAGCAAGACGGAATCCGAAGCTGAAGCGTTTCAGTAAGTAAATCAGTAATAGCTAGATTATACTCTGGGATTTGCTTCAGCATACCTAAGACTTTTAGAGGTTCCTCCGGAAGTTCACTGAAATTTCGGATTTTACATTTTTGAAACATTTTTTGTAATGTGAGTAAAGAGAAAGGATTATTTTGACGGAGGTCTCCATCCACATTTTCCCAGCCAATCTCAAGTAAAGTTGATATCTCTGATGGTTCGATATTCAAGTAGATATACTGCAATAGTTTAAGAGATTTCGTGACTTCCGGATGGTGGGAAACTTGCAGAGGGATTCGTTTGGAAATGAAACATTCTTGAATCGAGCTAGGGTAGCTATCCCCAAACGCGACATTCAATATCATCTGCCCTGCAGTTTCTAGCCCTGAATTCCATAGCCTACTCACAGATTTGATTGCTCCTAAAAGATTTTGGACGTCAGTGGAAGCTTTGTTGGAATGGTTTTGATTTCCTCCATGAAATGCTATAATGGGTTCAATTATTGAAGTATGTTGACGAATAGTATTAGATACGTCGATTGACACGTCTCTCGACTTCTCCGTAGTTAGATCGATAGAATGAGTCACGACAAATAGAAAATTGGAAAATCTTGTGTCGAAGAAGTTTTTCTTGTAGTGGGATATAACTTTAAGAAAGTTCACGAGGTCCTCAGAATGGAATGGATTCTTCCATGAGTCCAGTTCAATAGTTACAATTAGAAGTGTTGGGGGCACTCCTTGAAAACCGTTTTCGTCATCAAGTTGAGCAATCAGGGTTGAGAAAAGACTAGCATCTTCATCTCTATTTTCGAAGCTGGGGGTGTCAATAATTCGTATGAAGGATAGGTCACTTGAGCTTTCAATTTTGACTTTTGCAGTTAATTCTAGAATATCTCGTGTTGATGGCCTTTGCTTATGAACAGGAAGTAGGTCTTGCCGCACAAGATGGTTAACCTATCCACAAACAGTATTAATTTCAATATTAAAATTCCAATAACTGATAATTAAACTTTGTCTTACAATTGAAGATTTTCCAGCTCTTCCAGGCCCCATCACCAATATTGATGCAAAATTTTTGAGGTTAAAAACATTAGCAGAATCAATGACACTTTTCTGAGGAACAGTTGCAGTTCTTGGCTTAGGCTTAGGAGACAATTCAGTTGGCGTTTGTTTTTGTAAATTGGTAGCTTGTCGTTGTTCTATAAATGCAGGTCCACTGGTATTTAATTTTAGCTGTGGTGGGTTTTCCAGTGCAACCGTAGTTTGTGGATCTCGTTTGGCTAAATAATTTGATGGTCTAAATGATGTTTTTGATGTCAAAGTTGACAAAGTAGTTTTTTGAACAAGTTGTTCATCCTGCTTTATCTTCTGAGACTGATTATTCAGAAGTCCCTTTGCCCCCGGGGGCCTCCTTTCTTCAAAAGAGGAAGTTGATTTCTCCAAAACACTTCCACTCGATTTCCTGCGCTCATTTGCATTGACTTTAAATTGGGATGGAGTGAGAGATTGAATTCTGGTAACCGTAGTAGTATTGCGTTCTGAACTTTGTGGTAATGAATTGAAGCGGTCTTCAGAGGAGACTTCTACTTGCGGGGATAACGACTTTCTTCGAAATGGTTGAGCCACCGATACCACACCATGTGTGAATTTCTTAAGCAGACCTTTGACACTAACAGAACTTGTTTCACTTGTCTCTGGTTCACCCATTTCATTGTTATTGTTATTATTCATGGAAGAGGGGAAGGGTTTAGTTGCTTCAGTATCATTAGTCAAGCAACCACTATTTATTTGTGTCGTTTCAACATCCATAACTGCAGGCTTTTCGTCAGAAATTACTGATTCCTTGGTCCTATTTAAAG
This sequence comes from Agrenia bidenticulata, assembly GCA_034694785.1. Classification (NCBI taxonomy): domain Eukaryota; kingdom Metazoa; phylum Arthropoda; class Collembola; order Entomobryomorpha; family Isotomidae; genus Agrenia; species Agrenia bidenticulata. Next base: position 1,012 of record JAQFYM010001652.1, on the reverse strand, counting down.
GGTCCGATTGTTGTCGTCCTAAGATTCTTCTGAAAGCGGTAGTCACAGGTTCCTCTTCTGGGGTCAGCATAGTGGATTCTAGTCGCTGAACTTTTTCTCTAACATTTGCTTTGTATTCGTACGAGAGACTATGAGAAGGCCCTTCCATTTTGTAGAGGAAATAAATTATCTTGAAAAGTGTAAATATCTAGAAATAAGTAGATTTGCTGGGGATGGATAGGAATAGGATGGATCGGGTCTTTGGCTTATTGGCTTTAGGTTACACAGACCTTGGGTTTGGGTGTTATAAATGCAAACGTGTCCTACTTTCTATTTCTAATTTGTAATGACACACAAAAAGGCATAGCATGGAGATTTTTTTTTAATGAGGATTGTATATGTCAACATGTAAGGTTGAATCATATGGAGATTACATTTGTAAAAGATAAGATATCATGAACTCAAGCTATAAGGGCGATAAAAATTTTTATTATGTTACGATAGATGTGAATGACTCATTTTGCTGAAATCTGTTTCTACCAATTCTACCTGAATCTGATTGCCTTAAATCCATTACATGTTTTCCTGAATAGCAAAACTTTATTTATTCTTTCATTTACGTTTGTATGTAATTTTTTAGCTTCAATTTGTTGGCATACTTTGGACACCTTGAATTCCTACCGAAAGATTTGGATACAATACAAACACAATATCTTTCGCATATATTTTATGTATAATACCACACTTCATTACATTCATTGTTGTTGTTAATTAATTTCATGAACAGAGCTCAAAGTTTTTTTTACAGGATGAGCTTTCAAAAATAAAGTAAAAGATTCACGACAGTGTCGGTGTCTTATCGAAGCTTTAAAAATTTTCAATTGACTTTTTAAATGAAGATTCACAGACTATTAGTAATTTGCATGCCTAAATTCTAGATTAGTTGAATATGAATATGTAAGCACGTCTGTAAGCACGTCTGTAAGCACGTCTGTAAGCACGTCTGTAAGCACGTCTGTAAGCACGTCTGTAA
>JAQFYM010001651.1:0-30739 GCA_034694785.1 Agrenia bidenticulata | reverse complement strand
GTCTGACAGTACAAGTTTACCTGCAATATGGCTTTTTATATTTGACAATGTGTTAAGGCCAATGTTTTGTATTTTATCTTTGTATTTTTTACTTATTTGCTTGCCGTTACAATTAAATTTGTTTTTATATAGTCAGATAACCAACAAATACAGTTTTCGGGACAAATTGCATGTTGTTTAAAACAAAATGGCACATTAAAAATACAAAGAAAACTTTGTTTTTAAGTTGCGAACAATTAAAAATATTGTATATAAGATCATTTTTTGTAATGTTTTTGTCAATGTATTTTTTTCTAAAGAAAAACACATGATCTTTTTATATTGACAAAAACATAAATAATTTAAAGCTTTATTTGTAGAATCTTGTCTTTTTGTAAAAACTGTATTATATGAATTGCTTGTTTAAGTAAAAAAAAATCGATTCAAGACAAAAGAAAAACTACTTGAGGCCACTTATGTAGATAAATCGAATAGCGAAACACCCTTAAAGGAACCGGGTTATTGTATTTTTGTCATATTGGCTATTATAGAAAATGGAATTTTTTTTTTTATGCTTTTACACGTATAAATTGTTTTTTCAAATGAATTTTATGATAGATAAAAAAATGAAAAATGTGTAAATATAAATTTTTTTTAATTAACAATGCCGGCTGTGTTTTTAGACCATATACAACATGTTTTTTTATAATTTTGCATTGATATTTTTGATGCGAAAAGAACAATTTGTTTTATGAAGATATCAAACTTTAAATATGTAGAATTTATAAAACGATTTTTTAAGTTTTGAAAACCCCAGTATCTAGAACTTTACTTATTTATGTTCTTTCTATCTTAAATTCGTGCTAGTCAAAACACCGATTAGCCGAAAGTATGTATATTTGAAAGATCGGGTATAAATAAATCTTAAAATACGACATTAAAGGTATATATGTTGAAGCTGCTATCAAGATAGATTATTTTGGTATTGCGATTATTTGATTATTACGAACCTTTCTGCCATAAAACGGGTGCTTGGTTGTATAGAATAAACGTGCTTGCGCCAGTAATAATTGTGTATTTTGTGCCATGTTTTTGAAAACTTGTTTACGGTTATGAAAATGCATGTCTTTTTAAAAAATATAATAAACGGTATTGATTTTAAATACGCCTCACTTGATATGCTCTTACTTAGCATTAGCGTCAGAATTTTTATTGAATTGTTTTGTAAACAGCTTGCTTGTTTTTTAAAGCAAACAAGGAGGTGTGGTTAACAAAGAATGTGTTTGAATAGAAAATAGTAATTACGGTGTCAAAAACAAACTTCATTTGTCTAGAATGCAAATTAAATACTTTTTAAATAAACGAATCAATGAGAAATGACATGCATAGCAATTTCGTAGTTAAATTTTTAATAAAAGAGGTTACAGAAGAACGATCATAAATTAATGAGTGCGCTTTTTTACATAAAAACACATATACTCCTTATGCTGCTACGTTGCCAAAAAAATCAATTTGTAAAATGAAGAGATTTTAACAATGGATAAATATTTTGGTATCTTCTATTTTACTTTATTTCATTACAAATTTTTTTTTGGAACTTTTTAAGATCCTAAAAAATATAAACATATAAAATTATATAATATGAAGCACAAAAAATGCCGTATTTTTTTAGTATATAAAAGGAGTCAGATTTAATACAAGAAAGATGATTTATTGTAAATTTTGTATTTTTCATTAAAAAAAAAAACTTTAGATAGTAAAAAAAAACATAAAAATATAAAAAAATGCTTACAAGCAAACCTAAAATAAAAAACATTCACTATAAACTTTTTGAAATAATACAATGTTACACATGATTTGGTCTTTACAAAAAGAAAACATTGTTTTTTAGTAAGTATTCTGTTTTTATACTTTTTTATGTTAGCCATTAAATACTGTTGACTACATCTTTTGCCTGATTTTATTTTTATATAAGAACAATATTTGTGATATATCGAACAAAATTAGTATATGAAAGATGTTGTATACAGTGATTTATTTGGTAACGTTTTTGTTATAATTGTTTAAATATTTATTTTTCTTTTTTCTAACTATTTATCGTATTTTTTATTTTGAATATATGCTTATCAACAAGTAAAAAAGTGACAGCACTACCGTATACACAAAAAACGGTTTTACAATTAAAAGCGTCTTTTAATTTTTTATTAATTACCTAAACATCAAGTCTCTCGCAAAAAAGACACTCTAGTTTTTATATGTCATCAAGTGTTTTATAACATTTCTAAAGGATGCATGTGTTTGTTTAGCGACACGCGTATATGTTTCTGATCATTTTGATCAATACTGTCTCCACAAAAACTTTTAATAAAAGCAAAAACGACACGAAGGATTTTTAATCATACACGCTGCTTTTACATACCAACGCTGCTCATAAACGCTTTTTTTGTATGATACACCCTTTTGTTCTTTTTCTTTGTAAAGTTTTACTTTTTATTTCATTCTTAATAATCGGAATACTAGCTATTTTTATTCAGAGTATTTTTAAAGTAAATATTTAGAATTTTTACTATGTAAAAAACCGATAAATCGCGTTTTGGAATACTCAACAATCTCAAAAGTACAGGGGTAATATATTAGTTCTAAATGCACGGTAATTCCTGAAAGTAAAAATTTCGAATACTAAGAATTAAAAATGCCTGGATTTAAGCATATCTAGAATCCACCATATTTAACATTTCACACCTTGATAATTTCAATTTCATTTATTCTGCATAGAACACATTCCAATTATTTGGAATATCGAATAATAAAATCCATGTCCTTGGATTTTTTTATATGAGATTAATTGTATTCTAGATGTCTAAAAAAACATTTTGCAACTCGAACTTTACTAGCAATGGTCAAAATTGTTGCAAAGGCGTTATTTGTAACGTATGTTAACATTTTCTATAAATATTGCTAATTCAGAATGTTGACAAAAATACTATAGATTTTAAAATACAAAATAAATTTTTTACCGCTTATAACCTTTACTTAATCTTTCATTTCCTATAAATCTGCCTCAAGATAAAACGTGCCTATTAGTGCGTATTGTATTATAGTCATTGCATGCCGTAACAGTTATATGATTTTTTTAAGGAAAAATAGTCTTTCGATCCTGTTGACATTTTTGGCAAAGTATGATACGTCTTTATATTCGCTGGTATTTTTTTTTTTCTTGCAGTTTTTGCGATCAGTGCCTGAATTGATATATCCAAAATTTGATCTATCACATAAGTAATACTCTTTTCTCTCTTACATTTGCAATTTTTGCAATTTTTAAAGTTTTTTCATATATTTTTTTAGTCAGCGTCGCCCTTTTACAGCCTCACAATCCCATTTTCAAGATTAAATTTTTAAATAATATTGACAGATGGTGAAAAATATCTGTTCATGCTTTGAAAATAAAGAACCGATTATGGAACGAAGTACTTGCAGGTGTTTGCATTCTATAACGCCAATAATGATCAGCATGATCAGCATGGTCATTATGGCAAATATATGGAAAATAAAACTTAAAACTAAGCGAACGAAAAAATAAGACCAAACCATGTACGCTAATATAATCCTTAAAAAATGTTCTTGTACGTTGTACAAAAGTAAACCCTTGTTTTAAATAATGATTGAGTGTTTGTATATAAAAAAACATACTTATTAGTACATGTTTACATTTTTATAAAATAAAAAAAGTTTTAACGACTGCTGATTTTATACTTTTAATTATATATTCATAGTGCATTTTACTCACTTTGCTGTGTTAATTATTGACAACCAATCAAAATGAATTGTTTGCATTTTTGTAACTTTATTGTCGTAAAATGTTGTGTGCGGGGTTTATACAGGCATCGTTATTATATGAGTAGAGATAAAAAGGCAACTTCAAACTAGAATAAATTGTTTTTGAGGGTTTTGAATGACCGTTGAGTATAAACTAAGACAACAATATTTAGTTAAATACAAAAATATAAAATATTATTCGTTTTATGTAAGTTTATATCCCTTTCTTAGGGTTAAAATTTTCACCATGTAAGTATATCCCTTTTACGTTTTTTGTTATATTAGTTCAACTAAAAGTTTTTAATGTCATAAATAAGTAGTTTGGCTAACGAAAACTTGCATTTACATACAAAAATTAGACTCGTAATATTTGGTTGCAAAAAAAATGTTAAGAACTATATATGAAAAACCAATAATGATAGTAAAATTTTTGAAAAATAATGAAAATATGAAATATTTTTCCGTTCATAATGGCCATATATTGCATGGCCATATTGGCAGTAGTACCAATACGGGATCGGTATAACTGATTAAAATGGTTGTAAATTACATTAAAAAAAAAAAATGAATACATAAAAAGTGTTTATTTCAGCGTTCGTGATTGTCAACGATTGTATTATTACGCATTTTTTTGCGATTGTGACAGTTATCGAGCTCACGTATGAACGTAATTACGGATTTTGTTTCTGAAAAATACTATATACGCAATAATCATGAGTGTTTCAGGGCCTCTGTGTCATTGGTACATTGCCAAGCATCATTTATCATTGTTTTTTATAATGACTTAAATTTATTACTTAATAATTTTTATCTTTGTTTTAATTCGAGAAAAACCAAATCAGCCACCATATTTTTTCTTTCTGATATAGTTATGTAGATATAACTACTCTTTTTTAGCCCAATTTAAATTTTGGCTGGCACAACCTGCAAAAGGAACACTAGTATTTTTTGACACCAATACATTTTAGTACAATTATCGCCCGTTTAAAAATAAACAAATGATAAATTGTTTTTGTAAATTTGTAATAATCCCTGCCAAAAAATAAAAGAGTTTTGGTTCCGAAATTATCTTCATCAAGTAATAATGCAAGGAAAAGACGATGATTAGGGGTATAAGGTTGGCACCAAAAAAACATCAATATAATGTGTCCTGGGTACTCCAGTAACTAGTTTTGTTACAAATTGGCAGCGTCACTAACCGTTGTTGCGGTTTTGCTACTGGTTAGCGGTTACCTGGTTACCGGTATTTTTTTTAATAATATTTTTTATTTTAAAATTTACATAACTATTTGAACTGTGATCTTCTGTATTTTAAAAACTCATGTATTCTAATCTTTCTTTTATCTTTTTTTTTTTTGTTTTTTAGGTTTTTGTTTGTAACCAGGTTTTGTACCACATGTAATGTTCTTTCTATTTAAAACTGTATATATAAATATTCTTAATATATTTTCTACAAGATTGCCACAAAAAACTAAGTAGTATTTACTGTATTTTACATCTTATAAGCGACATTTTCTATAAGCGACACCCCTGTAAACATTATATAATTGTACATTGCAAATAACAAATGTGTCAATTAATACTTCAATTCTTCTTTTTTCCAGGTGACCATCAGTGTACTTTATTTTTTGTTACTGTACATTATAAACACACTTTTTGTTTATTTCATGAATAAAAACTGTGGCTTATAATAAAACACTAACGGTATATACATATAGAGACTGCGATACCACAATTTTTTCTACGGTTTGGTTACCAAAAAAATAAAAAACGTTTTTTCGGTAATATGTAAACCCGAAATGTATTAAATGATTCTTGCATCAATTTTTTGCGCTAAAATGTTTTAATAAAAACAAAAAAAAAGCCTTATTTAAATAACAGAAATGACTTATTATCTTACAAAAAAGATGCATTTGCGTAAAAAAAAACAAACATCAGCAGTAAAGACTGCAAAAACATAAAAATATCGGTTCAAACCTAAAATAATGCTAAAATAATATTTTATTTAAGGAAGTACCTTACCAAATATCGCCACACTTTTATAACATTTCGGAAATTAACACAATAACATGTTACAAAGAACTAGTTCGGTTTTATTTTTATTGCGGATTTTTTTCGTTTGTATAAATGTTAAACCAAAATTACGAAATGATTAGCAACCCCATATTATCCCAAGTCATTAATGATATACACTGTTGATACTGGGTACTTATTTTTTCTAGTTTGTTAAATTTATTGTGTTTATTACTTTATTATTCTGTTATTCAAACAAAAAAATATTATTTATATGTTAAATTGTCAAGAAATATGACATACAGCTTTCAAGGCTTTTTATCCACCTTCAAATGTTTTCCTGTGCATTATGACTATTCAGCGTTCTACTTGTCATTGAATGGAAACAGTATCGCCACAATTTTACGCCTTCAAATTACGAGTAAACTTCGGATTAAATTATGCATTAAAACAATAAAGATATGGCATATTTTATTGGCTATCGCGATGTTTTAAGGCATATTTTACTAACATATTAAAATTAAATTTAAAAATACATAATAAAATCATGAATAGTTCATAACCAAAAATTTTATAAGTTGCTAACATGTATTGATTTATATTAACGGAAATTATACGGTAAAGGAAATAATGTGACACTTTTGGTAACGATAAAGTATTTTCAAAAACCCTTTTATTTATTTCTTTTGGGTAAATGTAAGGAAAATTTTGTCTACATTTTACACATAGTTTACTCGTGTTGTTTTACACAAAATTCTTGTATTTTCGTTGTGAAAAAAAAAGTAGATCACGTAAACAATGACGTGTTGAGCATAAGTCCTCTATGACGATCATGAATAAGAATTTATTGAGCTGTATTTACAGCAAATATTAAAGGCAAGTATTTTTTTTTAAGTAAACTTTTGGATATGGCTGGGCATTCCTTTATCTTCTAAGTGATAGGCATTGCAAAACTACATATTTTTTGCAAGTTAATGTTTATATAGCTGACAATTTATTAGCTTTATACATTTTAAATATATTATTTATGTTTATCACAAATAATGCGTATCAATCACGCTTGTTTCGCTTTTCTATTTCAACATCAGAAAAAACAAAACCACACTCATACAAGCATGTTTAGCTACTGTTTTGGGTAGATGCTTTATGTCACTGTCTTCTAGGGCTGTCTTTTCTCTGGGTACAAAACCTGCAACCATGTGGATTTATCACCACCATAAACATTGATATATTTATAAGAGAACAACAAAATATTAAAAATTTCTACAATAAAAACCTGCATAACAAACTTACGAAATTACCATAGTGCAAAACGTATTTTATCTCAAAAAAACTTTTTCTTTGTGCAAAAAAAAATACTTTTTTGTACAAAAAAAAATTTATGCCGTATATTTGGTTGTGACTGAACTTTTTTACTAAATTTGTACGCTAATTCAAATTTTTAGTGGTTTTAAATTATGTTTACAGTAAAATATAATAGTTTTTGTATTCATAAGTAGATATAACGTAATAAATAAGGCGAACAACTTTTGCATTAAATCAAAAACCTAAAGATGCATTTTTGTGCAGAAAAATGCAAAAAAATGAATTTTTAAACTATATAAATCAGATGCCATACAATAAATAAAAATTTAACATAAATAATACATTTTATAATTTTATTTTGGTTTTAAGTTAAAAATATAAAAAAATATTGCTAAATTTATTTTTGAATGACAGTTTTGGAGCTTGCGACAAACGATGATCTGGCTGAACGCAGAAAGCTCTATAAAAGCTATTTTTAATTTAACTTGTGTCTCTTAGATATTAAGCTTAATCTATCTTGATGCATCTATAATTTTTATGCAGTGTAACTGCTTTTAGTAAACTTTGGTGTCATACTGTAGCGATATGTGCTACACCTGTTCGTCTTCTTTGTCTACTAACATTAACTGCGCGAGTCTTACAAATGAAGGTTCTTTTTTACACCCAACATATATTTAGTCGATTATTACCGTGCAAATATTTATCTATTTCCTTAGTTGTGAGTTTCTAAAATGAAATCATGAGGTATAAAAATTGCAGAAAAACATATGCAAAAAAAATGAATGAACATGTTGTTTATATAAATTTACGGCATTTGTAATAAAAAAAAGCATTTGGTTCGCCTTTATAAAAATATACGCTAAAATCCATCGAATCTAACAAGGTATACGTTTGGCGTTTCAGCAATTGTTTTTTTTACAGTTTAAACATTTAAAAATTACGTTTATATCTTGTATTCGTAAAAAAGAAAATTACACTTTTTTTACCGGTTACTCACTTTCTTACTTTCGTACTACCATACTTCCGGTTGCTAACGGGTAAAAATTTAACCGGTAATTCACTTGCCATAACTTACGTGTGTCCTGCCTTTCGATCATCCATTGAACATCAACCCGGCTAAACAAGCATTTTGGTTGCTATTTTTTCTTTAAAATACTTCACAAGCAGATGTGCATATTTACAGATTGAATTGGCAATATAGTTTTAAAAAAAGAATAGTTAAATACTTTAAATCTTGACAAAATAAAAATTGCCGCGTCGTTATGAACAAAAAAATCAGTGTATACAAACACAGTTTACTTTACCAAGTGCTAAAATATAATTTTTTAGTGTTGCTTATTTTCCTAGCCATGTTTTAGCATAGTTTTTCAGTCTTTATGTTCACTGTCAAACTACTAATCAAGTTTGTAAATACCTTTTTACAGTTTTTTTGTTGTTGCCTGTGGCAAAACTTACATTTATGTAATGACTAAGGAACTCATCCTTGCAAAAAAACGCTTTTTCGATATTTTAGACACTTATTTTTTTAGGGTAAAAAATCGATTTTGGTGAATCAGTTGGCACAATAAAACCAATATTGAGTAAATTGCCAATAATTTTTTTTCATTTTGTAAACTATAAACTACGTACAACAAGGGGACTAGTAATAGAAAAATACCTACAAGATGGTATTGAAAAACGCCGTCTTGAGGTAAAACCAAAAAAAATCTTTGGACCCAGCATATATATAAGAAAAAAGTGCCTATCAACGTGGACAATGTAAAGCATAATATTTTTAAAATCAACGCAACAAATGTAGCAAAAAATATTTGCGCATGTTTTAAAATATCAAAATATTTTACAAAAGCTAAAGCACACTTTGCCATCATTCTTTTTTACTCATTAATTTTGTTAAACTTTTTTTTATTTTCTAAGGTTAATCTTGCAATACAAATATGTTTCTTCAAAAAATAATGTAATCTTTCATGCAACTACAAATAAAAACTATTTTTCTGAAAGCAGAGATTTTTCTGATATAAATACAATATTTTTTTAATCCCTGCGCTTTTCAAAGAATTCACGACTTTTTGCAATAAACCACAATAAAAAATGCGTATAAACCAATTGCTTATAGTTTTGAAACTAAATTGTACTTAAGATATACCAAAATACTGTAATCGATAGATTTAAAGACCAAGTGATTTTTCTTGTTAACATAAACTTTATTTTTATACTGAGTAACTGAAATATGAACCCTGAAAAAAAACTGGATGTAAATATTTTTACTTGTAAGGATTTTTTTTCGAAATATAGCTCGAACTACACAGGTATTAAATTTTTATTGTCAATCTACGTAACAAGACAAAAAATAATTTAATTCGCGGCATGTTGCGCTTTTTTTTAACTAATCTACAAAAATAAGGTAACAAAAAAAGTTTTTTTTAACTATGCCTTGCACAAAAAGGTATGATTTTTTTTTTGTAGGATTTAATTTAGATTAATAATAAGTTTTATTTTAGTGGGCTAATTTTAGTTAGATTGAAAGCTTTTTTTGCTTTAAATTTTACCAATAAGACATCACTTATGAAGTAAAACACAAAATTCACATAATAATTCAAGGTCTTATACAAAAAAATACTATTTTTTAAGGTTATGAACAAACAAAATGTAGTTTAATCGTAGATGGAAACCGCGTTAACGCGTACACTACTGTGTACGTGAACATAAATTATTATGTATATTAATTATGACAATGTATGCTCGATTTTATGATCAAGGCATGTTTTTTTGTTTTTATATATTAATAATATATTCTAAATTGGAAACGAAGTGTTAAAAGGCATTTTTTATTTTATTGGAGACTTATGTCAAAAGCGGCTCCTGTTCATACAATAGATGAGTGTATTTGGTTTTTTTAGTGTAAGTACAATGCTATTATAAATTGACTTGCTAAATCTTTAAAGTTACTTTATACTTTTATATCGAATTTAAAATAAAGCAAACGCTGTTTTAATTTTTTTCAAAATACAAACTATTTTTGATATGTGAAAAACCATGTGTGTACATATAAAGCCTAATAAAATACTATCAAAGTATTTTATTGTTATATTTTTGTCGATTTTACCTCTTTGATGGCAATAAACTGGCAAAATTTTTTATTTATATTGTAATAAAAGATTTTTAAGCTAATATTATATAGATATTTTTTTTTGCATTTTATTTTAAGACTATACTTTTTCTACTTTTAAAAATCTCATTTTTAATTATTTTTTTTAGTTATGTAATGCCCCCATAAAAGCAATGAACACAGTCAAAAAAAAACCGTTAATGTAGCAGTTTCAATGAATATAAAAAAAGTAATATAAGTCGTCTTTGTAATATATCTTAAAAGAGTAATAATTATGCAAGGAATAATTTATTGCTGCCAGTCAACACAAAAATACTTGATTTTTTTATGTTGTATCTTACATAAAATTGACAGAGACTAAACAAATAGTGTAAGGCTACGACTAGAAAGTACGCAAAGAGATTTTGTAGTTGTATCACAAGGTTTTCTCACCTGAATTTTTTTTTTAGCAAAACCTGCATATTTTTGTGATTTAATAATAATTTTTGTAACATAGTGATCATTTATTAATGATTGATAAATTCTAATATACCCCATAACATATCAAAAAAGTAAGGAAAAGCTAAAAAAGCGCACCATTTGTATAAACTACTTTATTGCGGTATTTTAGTACACCGTGCAATATAAATAACGCATAAAAGCCGTTATTAAAAACGTATTTTTTTATAACTTTTTTGCTACCAATTATAGAATACTGCGCCCTTTTTTGTTATATTGTACAAAGTAGTATACTATTTTGTAAAAATAATTATTAAAACCTGTGCATATATGTGAGGCAAAAAAATGCAGCTATTATGTGTGTTTATTAAAAAAAAATGCGGTTTTTCTGTTAGTTTTTCGTATTAAAATTTACAAGTACAAATTTTGAACAGTATTGATGTATAAACCTATTTTAAAATAGTTATTTTTTTGTAATAAACTAAACGATGAACCTTCCAAATTAAAATAACACCTTGTTATTTTTTTTTGTGAAAGTCTACAGCTATCTCGCTGATGTGTATAGTTTTCCATTTTATTTATATCGGAAGCATTTTGTAAAATTATATTCTTACTACAAATAAAAAACAAATATACTTTAAGTTGTTGATTTTATTACAGGATAAAAACATATTTACGTATTTTTTTTTAGTTTGCAACAAAATTTAAGATGATTTGTATATAAATTTAATTTATTCAAGTGTTATTGTATAAAAAACTGACAAAATGTTGTAATTTAGGATGACAATGCTAGGACAGACTACTCCAACATCTAAAAAAAAATACAGACTTAATTAACAGACAATCTTGATAATATTTTATTAAATAACTTTACTGACGTAAACTTTAAATTGATATATTTTGCAAGTAAACACGTACAATGTTTACTGTGCGTTAACGCGTTTACGGGTGTGTAGCCATACTTTTTTTTAGAAAAACTGCAAGATTATGTATTAAAGTGCAACAAATTTTTCTTGTAAAAATTTTTTACAAATAAATAAATTATGGGTCTATTGTGTACACAGTATGCCTTTTTGATATAAAAATAAGTATGCGCAAACCTTAACTAGGTTTTGTCGACATATAAGTAAATTTAGTTGTTTTGACATAACTTATAATACCGTATGAATGTATTTGAAAAATTAATGCTATCAAATTCATATTTTTGCAGTTATTATGTATTCAATAACTACAGCTTGTGTCACACGCACGCATTTAGATAAGTTAGAAAATCAAGAACGCCTTTCCTTTGAATAGAGTCTTGTAATTCTGCTAAATGAAAAATCCCCATTTTGCGATTAAAAAAAGGTTTGCGTTGCTAGCATAGTGGCAGATGCAGGTTTTTAGAGTATCTTATACTATTTATGTATGTTTCATTATGTCAGTTTTTGCAATTTAGACCGATCTGTCAAACTCCTCGTAGAGAAAACTATTAAACTGCAAAAGCAATAATACGATTTAGTCTACAACTTTGCTGAAAGATGTTTAAAAAATAAAAACCCAGCAAAGTAATTTTAAGTTGTTCTTATGTTTTTTCCTTATCCCTTTATAGTTGAAACAATAGACATATATAATTTTGCAAATGTTTGCAAAACATGCAATGTTTTAGCCTACCTTTTGTTGATGCGGTCAGGGAATATTGCTTTTTAGCAGGAAACATTCCATGATCGAATTTCTTTTTTTAGTTTTCTGCACTTCGGCAACGATTTATGCGATTTTAATTTTTTATGTAAGTGCCACTTCTGAATGATCGATTTGATTAAAAGGGACAGAAAAAAATTTAAGAAAAAAAACGCCCTAGTCTTAAGATGTTACGACATATTAATTATTATGTTTATTTGCACAAGCTTTGTTCATGTATTGTTTTAGTGGTATTTTCTACAGTATTATATCATCACCCACACTATATTTTTGTACCAGAATTACGTTTTAAACTACACAAATACTGGTATCGACTATTTTTTGGGATCTAAGAAGTAAGTAGAATACATAAACCTAGAAGTAACTAATTTTTTTTTTGTAACAAAAAAATTATAAATAATAAATGGTTTTTATTTTTAATCTTTTGTATTGTTTTGTTTTTAAGTACTCTAAAAATATTTATTTGTGTATGGATTTTTTTTTGGGGCCGTTTAAATGTTTTTAGTTCAAAATCATGTAGTAACATTTTTATTCTTCTATTATTTTTTTGGTACGAAGACAAAAAAAAATCAATTTCACTATTTTTTTTTGCATGTATGCACTCATCAATACAGCTTTAAAAAAATAAATACATAACTTTACTAATTGATTGGTATGTAAAAACTATGGAAGTCTCGTATTTTATACGTATAATATTTTTTTAAAACCTCTCTTAAAAAATCACTTAAATAAATATCTATATACAGATTCAATGCAAAAAATATACCACCCTAATATAAGTATATCTGTGGTGGTAAAAAGCATGGAATCCGTATATGGCAGCATATTTTAGAACGGTGTTAATGTTTAGTCTAAAAACTTTTCTAATATAAAATTAATATTTTATACGCATCACGATAAAATTTGATGTAGCTGCCAGTGTTCATTGTATTTTTATATCTCATATTTTTGTGTGTTTATTTGATTTTAGATCGAATTTTATAAATATGTTTTACCAACCTGAAGCAAATTTTTTTTTAGTGCACCCGTGATAAATCTTTCACATCTACTATTTTTTTAAACTGAAATATGTTTGCATGTGTGGTTTTATGTTTTTTATGCAAATATACACAAAACGCAATAAAAGAGCCGGTTAAAATGGACAATTAATATAGTAAGGTTCTAGTAAGTTATATAACCTAAATTTGATACGTGCAAACATCGCAAAATAAAAACATATTTTATATATAGTGCAAAATACGTCAGTGTAATAACTGTAACATATTGGTTTTATTTTATCTAGTAATTATGCACTGATGAATCGTAAAAATTTAGCAACTATAGGTACAAGTTCAAAAATGACAAGCATATTCCTTTTGGTATATAGTAAAAAACCAAAAAAGGTTTATCAATGTAAATACTCTGTAAAACGCTGTTTTGACAACTAAATAAAATAAAAAACTTAGCACGTAATATACAATTTACTTTATTCAGTACTAATTTGTTTTAATTCTTGTATTCAGTGACACAGATAATGGCAAAAGAAAGACGCTCATTATATTGTCAAAATATGTGAGTTTATAGTTACGTGGTTAGTTCTATGTGCACTTTTTTTGTACAAATTTTAATAAAATACAAAAGTAACTTTTAATTTACAAATTATGATTGCACTCAAGATCAGTAAAGAACAATCCACGTACCTGCGCGAATATTTTTTTATGTACGCCACTTATATTAGTTTTATATATATGCTGTTTGCAATGCTAAGGTTACTTTTATATTTTACGCTACCCAAAGGGTATACTTTATCTTGATATTACTATTATTACCTACTTTTTAAAACTTTCTGTTGTTGTAAACAAAAAGTATAACGGTTAATAATGTACTTACGTCTTTCTTATTGATAAAAGTTTTTATTGATCATATAAAACACCATATATGCTTTTCCGGCTAGTCAGGTAGCGCTATTATGTTTAACACTAGGCTTTAATAGTTTTGTATCTTAAGGGGTATAAATATGCATTCTATGAAATATTAAATCTTCTCTCCTTTATTTGACATTTAAAATAATTTATCATAAAAAATTTAATGGTCTTAAATCTTCGGTTTTAGACTGTCGTACTTTTGACAAGGCTTTTTTTTTGCCAATACATACATAATATGACTGTTTAACATTCCTTTTTAAATATATCTAGGTTCGTATATAAGATGTCTTTTTGCTGCCAAAAACTTTTTTTTACTTCTCAAACAGTATAGTATTCCCCTAGACTGTGGTGACTAAAGTTTTAGTCGCAAATTAGCATGTTTTTAATTTTACTAAAAAAACTACCAAAAAAAAATATGAATGACGTTGTAGTTTTCTTAATTATAGCTGTTTTTACCCTTACCTAAGGCTGTATTTATTGTTGTTCCTTTTGCCGGTTTCTATGCCTAACCGTGGTTTTTACACATAAATAACAAAAAATCACACAACAAATTGTAACAAAAAAAAAACATTAAGTAAAATTTTAACGTTCTTTTTTTCTTATATATAAACATTTCCATTTTCCGTCATTTGCTCAATCCAGAAATGCTAAAAAATACTAAAAAAACAATTTGAATTTTATTATATTTGGAAAGATGTTTTGTTTTATAAGTAGAGAAATCACAAATTCCGCAAGTCAGTAAAAAAGTATGTAAACTTTCGAAATAAAAAAAAATAGATTCCGTATACAGCGAAAAACAACTCATAGTTTTTTAACTGTATAAACTATTTATTATTTTGTTGTAGAATGTCTCTGTGGAGGTTTTCCGTATATGCCGCTTTCGTCTGTAAAATTACGGAAAATCTATCAATTGAAAACTTAAGCAGTAAAACATACCGTATGGCTGTCTAAAGTAATAATACAACAGAAACAGCAACAATACTCTTTTGATATAAGTATCGTAGTTATTATAAAAAAGTATACTTAACTAATGGACAAATCTAACAAATGTAGTAAAAAACTAAAAAAAGCGTATTTTTTACCCGGCAAAAGCTTAAAAACGACTTTTTTTTTAATACAAGTTTTATGATTTTTCTTGCATATAGAAAAAATCTATAAAAGACAACCTTTACATATTGTTTCGGTGATTTCATTACTAGCATTTACAAAAAACTTAAAAAAATATAATTTTTGTTTATTCTAGTCAATTTTTTTTAGTCATAAAACAATTTTATTTGTTTTTTAGTTAGTTATACATAGAACCGCGGCACAGTAGCGTGACATTAATTATTGCATACTACAAAAAAAAACAAATATAAATTTTTTTGGTCTTCATATTTTACAAACTACTTTAAACTAATAAATAATGATTAAAAGGTGCAAAACTTTATTATAAACATGTTTAAGGTCATTGTAATAGCTGCTAACTTTATGGGATTCTTTTTTGATTATATTTATAACGAGAAAATATGATAAAAAAAAATTTTTAGTTTATATTTGTGTTTGGGCCTTTTTTTTAACAATTTTTTAGGTTTGACAACTATCTTATAGGTGATAAATATGGGTTTTCTAAAATGTAAATATCTGCGGCTTTTACGTTCCATCATAAAATATATTGATATAAATACTAATTTAATATTATGCTTTGCACAAAAATTATGCTTTAGAGACGCTGCAAATAGCAAATTCCGACCATGCTAGAGTTTTTTGCGTTATTTTTTGATTTAGTAGGAAACGATAAATTAATACATAAAAATAAAAAACATCTTATTATTGTTCAAGATTTTAAAAAGAAAACAAATATGAGTAGTGTTTTTACTACGAAATACAACAAAATATTGTCATAAACTGTATATTTTTAGATAAATCACGTCATGCCCCCCTAACTTTAGAATCATATATATATTATGCGTGCAAGTCATTACAAAGTTCTAGCATTTATCATGGTATATATATTCATCTTTTTTTAGAAATAATTCTTTTATATAGGCCGGGATCGTTTTTTTGTTTGACAATACCTACAGGTGTAGTAAATACTAAAAAACAAATTACGGGTACAGTGTTAGTTTGTTTTTTTCTAGCTGAAGAACAATCAATCAAAGTTTCAGCATATTCTATATTCTTTTTATAATGTATTTTTAGTATTGTATAGTATGATCTAGGTAACTAAAAAAAATTAAAGTGACTACATTAGTTCTTTTTTAAACCAATCGAGAATGTGTAAGTGTAAGATGACGTACTTTAAAGCTATAACTATACTTTCTGCTAATATAAAGTTACTGGAGTGCGCGGGATCGGTCTTTTTATACTTTGATTTTGAGTAAAAACATAAAAATTAAAAGTAAAAAAGTTCCTTTTGATGTTAAGATTTTGTTATAATTGTTGTGGATAGCAGCTGAATTTTCGTATTTGACCCGATAAAATATTGTATAAATTACTGGACAGTGGACCTTTACAATAAATGTAAAAAAAGCGTAGCAAATGCAAACATTAGGGATTTTTTTTTTGCATATAACTAATTCACACAAACAAGTCAATACATACAACAGGTTAGCACACTAACCAGTGTAGATTTTTACATATTACGTTATGATTTTTTAAAAATTGAAAACCGTATTGTTATACAATCATTGCTTCTAAACAATAGCGTAGGCCTTAAATCAAGTCGAAACCAGTTTAATGTACGGTAAAAAGATGCGATTATTTAAAAAATCTGTATTTTGTCAATATAGGTAAACAATAATAAATAAAAGGTATCAGTCAAATATAAACTAAAATTTATACGATTGAAGTGGATTATAGTGCTTTTTGGCTTATCTGATAAGACTCTAACGTGTAATTAAATGTTTGCAAGGCTATTATCATTTAAAATGTATTGCAAAGCCGTATAAATGTTTTTATAATGCTTGATTTGTCCAAGTATCCAGTCAACCGCCAAAAAAAAAGTGCAGTTTTACAGGGGCTAAATTTTAATAGTATGTGATGTTGGAAGTCAAAATAAAAAGGTGTTATTTCGAACAAATTATGTTTCACAAGACAGATATTTTTAATACATGTTACGTAGCTCGTGATTTATAACTATTTAGCCAGTTCGAAAATAAATTATTGGTTTTTTTAAAAATGTTTCCACACGCAAATAAACCCCATACAAAGAAAGGCTAAAAAAATATTGTATTTTTGGGTTTATCTAGTACATACATATAGAAAAAGTATTAGAATTTTGATATATGCTTAAATAAAATTATGGGCACTGTGTTGATTTAAGTGCATCTGTGCCGTTAGTTAGTCAAACATAGTTTTTTAACATATTATGCATATAGTTGAGCGTTTCTATATCAGGTGTAGAAACAAATTCGATCGGTGTTTTGACTATAACAAGAATTCATAAAATCGACTCGAGTTTTTTATAAAAGTAATATATCCCAATTAATATTATCTAACTGCAAAAAAAAAAAAAAAATGAGCGTAAAAATTTATGATTAGAAAAAAAAGAAAAAAAAAATTTCACAGAAACAAATATTCTAAAAAAAAACAACAAAAAGATAATTAGCGGTTTAAAAAAAAGTGTTAAAGAAAAATTTTTACTTTCTAAAACGAAAAATGTTTATAAAAAAAAATATAAAATTATTTGTATTTAATTTGAAAGCATGCTTAAAACAAAAATTCAAAAGAAAAAAATGGTAAAATTTAACCCAAGGTAATAATTATTTAAATTGAACATGTAAAATAGAAAAAAAATAACCCGTAGTAAAAAGTAAAAGTGCATGGAAAATCAGAAATGGAATGTAAAAAAAAAAAGGCCAAGACGTGTCACACTGGCCACAAAAGTATCGCAAATATAAAATATACAGCCGTAGATTTACAAATGCAACTTACGGTAAAATTATAATAAAATATACTTTTTAATAAAAAAATACTACTTCTACAACTTATAATTTTGGAATTGTACGCGCAAAATATTGACGCTACATAAGGTACACAAAAACGATACTGCATATTTTTTGTTAAGAACTTTTTGTGTAGATATAAGCAAAATACATATTCAATTTAGTTAAACAGTCTACAAAATTAAAACAAAAATAAACCTTCAAATGCATTTTTTTTTGTTCGTATAGATACCAAATTATTTTAAAACCAATCAAAATTTAAAAAAAGCGAAAAATACACATTTTTAAACTATATAAATACTTAATGCAGAAATATATTAAATAATAGCTACATTACAAAAAGTGCTTTTTACATGAAATACAACTTTTAAGTTCTTTTAAAGTAAACGATACTTGTTACCCAACGATTCTAATATTTTAAAACACGCTTAACTGTTTATGATACAACACCTGTATAAAATTTTTATATTTATGCTGTTTGTTTTGTTTTATACTTATTTATACAAAAAAAAATGTTTGATGACTACAAAAAAACACTGCTTTGTTTAGCAAAAAATACCAAAAAAACCTTACAAGGATACATTTTGGAGAAAATACTGCTTTAATATAGTAATAACTGTATTGAGTAAAAAAATTAAAGTAATTTTTTTGAACTCAATGTCTTTTACATTTGTATGCCGAATTTTTTTAAAAAAAGATATATATTGGCTCTTGAAGTGCATAAATATATAAAAAAAGTTACGAATGATCCATTCACTCTGTAAAGAAGAATAACAATAAATTTAAACTGTTCTTGTTTATTGTGCAGTAATATAACTTTATTTATCGGTTAAAATTTATATTGACACGTCGGATCATTGTATTTTTACTTTGAATTAAACAGAATTGTATTCAAAAAGTTTATCATCTTCTGGACTTTGTAAATTACCTTATATTTCGTTTTTGCTGTGCGTTTTTTTTTTTCACTTCTTTAATTTGACAAACTAAGATCAAAGATTTATATTATGGAAAGAATTTAAAAACACCGGTCATGCTATAAAATAGTGTTGGGAATGAAACGCAAACATATTTTCAAGAGTTGATTAATATTTGAAATTTTGATATTCTTCAAAATATTTAAAAATATTAAATATTTGTTTGTTTCAAAAGAACTTTTTTGCATATATTTACAATGTTTAAAATATAGAAACTTTGTGCAACACTAGTATACGAAATAATAATGATAATTAAAATAGTATCCAAAAAGTTATGGCAACCTGCTGTTAAACATTACAGATACTTTCCAAAACAAGAGTATAGTAAGGTGTGCTTCATTTACAGCAGTGGTATTTTTAATACGTAAAATCGCAGTCGAGGCTTTTTACGTTTTATCATAAATAAGTTTTTCCTATTGACAAAAGAATATGTAATTTGAAATAATGCACAATGGTAACCAAAAATATTAAGGCAGAGTGCAACTCACAAAACAGGCTTTCTATGCGGCTAAGCGTCAAATATACAAATTTTATCATCTTAAAATATTTATTTTGTCAGAATAATATGTTAAATTCACATTTAATTAGGTCAAAGCCAAAGAGGTTCGTTTTTTTAGTTTTTTTTAAGAATTACTGCTAATAATACTTAATAATACATATAAAACCTGTGACTCTTATTATATCGAAATCTATTATGCTGAAACCAATTTTGCCGAATTCTTCATATGCCGCATTCTGAATATTATGAATTCTTAGGTTCTATGACAGAATGTTCTGCGAATATCACGAAAAAAAGTTTCTTAGCAAATATCCTGGATAAAATATAACTAAAGAAATTCTCAACGAACAAAATATTTGTACACGTAAATTGTCCTTGGTCAATATCCCCCTAGAATAAATAATTTCGAACAAAAATATTACTACAAAAATACAATTTAATATGCAATAACACCCTTCTTCACACTAAAAATAGTTAAAAACTGTTACAAACAAAAGTGATATCTGTAAATTAAATACAATTTGGTTACACAAAGACACAGGCTTAGTTCTTTCTTAATTTGTACTTTAAAAATGTAAATCAGTTGCTGTTTATAAGTAAAACAACAATACCGTAGCAATTTACAAAAAATTTCTGATAAAGCTGCATGCTCTACAATCATCTACCTTTTATCTACAGTTACAAGAAAATTACTGTAAAATACAACAATGTAAAAAAGCACTCTATGTTATTAAATAATGCCAAATATATCCTTTTTTTAACTTATAGCAAAAAAGTAAGATTTTTGACAAAAAAAATAATAAAAACGTTTAAGCATACATACAAGCAAACTACTTAAAGCTGATAAAAGCTATATAAAAATGTTTTTATTTTTTTTTTTTGGGTTACGCACAAGCAAAGAAACTGTTTTTTAAAAGTAACTGTTTTGATGTAAGCAGTAGAACAAAAGTTTACTAAAAAAAACGCAAAACAGGTAATTTTATTTTGAATTTTAAGCTTTGACTTGTTAATTGGCATTTTTTATACTTATCAAGTAGATAAATGTGTTAACACCTACTAAATAATTTGCAACGTTGCGATAGTAGTAGCTCGTTTAGCATTTTGTCCAAGGATAATTTTGGCACATAAAATTTTGTTCTTTTGTTTGTCTTCGCTGCATTGTTCCAGATAATTAGTTTGGGTCATTATCCAGTTTTTGATTTTTAGATTTTTTGTCATAGCACCTACGACTCAGCATATTAAGAATTCGTCATATTAAGAATTCGGCATATTAAGAATTCGGCGATACTTTTTTGGCATAAAAGTACAGAACCTAAGTATTTTGTATTAAATAGGATAATTCATGTAAATTTTTAATTTTTTACACATCCGCAAATGTAAATATTGTGAATTTCCATTGCACATATATTACAAATAAAAGCTTGTATGTATGTGTCTTATGGTGTTCGTTTATAGCATAGTGCTATATACGTACAATATTTAATATACAGTTATATAAAAAGCACTTATTGTCCATAATCGTGCAAAGGTAAGAGACTCCAAAACATTGTAAACATAAAGTTGATAAAACATTCGGTAGCACCAAAAAAATACATTTTTTTTGCAGCATTTATACATGATTTATATAAAATGTTACAATTCTAAACAATTTTGATGTGGTCTGTATTTAAAATTACTTTTATCTCTTTATAAAACAGTTTTTAAAAATTTAAAAAAAATATAGTACCTAAGCTGTGACGGGTGCAACAACCGCCCGTTTGCGCAAAAATTAGACAATAAAAAAAACGCAAAAAAAAATTCTGGATACCTATAAACAAAGAAATGAGTGTATTGGATAAAAGCTAAAAATAGATAATATACCTTTTTCAAAAATTCATCAGTCGATAGTAAGCAAACGGTAATAAGTATATATATTAACATGCAACGTATTATAACACCTGTACTCAATGTGGCTGTAAGGAAATTGATCTCACCCGTTATATGGCAATTTGTGTATAAAGACTTTTTTTACACAATCGTATACAATGAATAGATTATAAATTTATTAAAATTACACTATATGTTGTTATAAACTTTTTATTCCTAATAATAATCGAAATCGGCACTAGTGTACCCCACATGATCTTGTTGCTAAACAAAAAATGGGTATTATATATGTTTATTGTTTTTTATTTACTTGGTAACAATTATCGATTGAAACGGCGGCACAGACGCGGGAAAAAAAAGCAATATTTGTCAAAAAAACGTGCAAAAAGTTTTTCTGAAATATATTATGTTCATATATTATAAAAAATTAAACAATATTTATGGCGCCTAGTATTTAGAAAAAAAAATTTGGCAAGTTGCCAAAGAAAAACACATAACGAAAACACTTTGAATATTTTGTGCGTATATTTTGCAATTGAAACAAACAATAGTAAATCACGTTCAGTTGTTCATATTGGGTGTATTTATGCACGCAAAAGATAACAAAAAAACTAATTATTTATGCAACAACTATTGAAAGAAGGGTATCTTGCAATAAAAACGGTTTTGGGGTACAAATTACAGTTTTAATTATAAACCACAAAAGATTTACAGGGATGTTGGGTAATACATCTTTTTAATCTATTGCAAATACTACGCAAAAAACTTTAAAGTTGTTTTGTTTTCGGGGTATATCCTTGGCAACTTGTACAAATTTTGTATGGAAATAACCAGGCTCCATTACGTTTGTATAATTTTTTTATAATATATAAACATAATATGTATAGATATCTTTTTTGTGTTTTTTTTTTGAATTGAGGGTCTTTTTTGTTCGTATCATTATCTCACCTATAAATTGCAAATGTGCAAAAAAAACAAAAGAGCGTGTCTTTATATTTGAATATATTTTTTTTAACATACCACCAAGAAAGCGCTAAATTAAAATAAAATCAAATATTAAAAATTAAATATATTTTTAGTTCTTTTATAGTTAATTATCGCATTTTTACCTTTTATTGACTTATTACGAATTATCATGGAGTTATCAGGCTCCATACTGAAAAAATTGGATCTTCAGCTACAAATAATAACTTAACTTAGTTTAACTATAGAGCCATTTTATACTGCACTATGCAATTTTTTAAGTGAATAATAAAAAATTGGTATGTTTTATAAGTCTATGAGTTCAGATACAAGGTTTATTACATTTACGTGATTAATAACGAAGACGAACAATTTTATTTCTGTTTGCGTGTATTAATAATTGTTTTTTGTAAAAAAGCCAAATCAAACAAGAAATGCCGGTCGGTTTATGTGTCGATATTGGATATACTGAAAGTTCTTAGATATAATAATATGACAAAAAATATTCCTATAAATATACCCATTGAAACGAATGTAATCGTCCTGTCCATGGATAGATTTCAAACCTTTCTTTATGCATTTTTTAAGCATTTATGCAAACTTGAACAGTCTTGGAATTTACCTTCTTGTTGTTTTTGTTTACTTTTCTGCTTGTTTTTACAACTCCAAAGACAAAATATAAACAAAGATCCTATTTGTACTGCAGAAAGCGTCAAACTTTACTTTTGTGTTGACCTTTGTATGTCGTTGAATGCACATACATAAATATGTGCATTCTCTGCCGTTTGACTACTGTTGATGTTGCATTTTCTTATTAAAAAAAACTATATCTGACAATTCAAATAAATTGTGTGAAACTTTATACAATCAAATATGTATGTAGTTACTAACACCTAATTTACACTGTTTTTTAATAACATAAAGATTTGTATCACCTGACTAAAGCGCCGTGAATATACATAAATACAACTAGTTTCATGCAGATTGTATTTATACAAAAAAACAAAATCATATATAGAGACAAATCTTAAATATACGCCTTTGTATACAGGGAGATAAGTGTGCGGCCAAAAAGAGCGAAAACAAAAAAGAGTCAACTAATTAAGCAAAAAAAACATTGAATTAATAGCATTGCAAAAACCAGTAGCTTGGTTCTTAAATTTACGCATAGCAAACTAAAATAATGCTAAACGTAAAAGGATAAGCACTGCACTGTATAAGCATAATAGGCGTGCTAAATTTTCTCCTTTTGGTAGTACCTTAAAGGATTTCCCTAAGCTATTGTCTTTTATTTTATCTATGTAGGGATTTAGGGTACATTCGATAAAAACGAAACCTTGGTATTTTACCAAGGGCTTTTTTAAATTTGTGACCCTTGGTAAATATACTTAGTTTTTTTTTACATGAAAATATAATTTTTTGTACCCCCTATTTTATAGAATTGTGCGAAAGTAGCGAAGCGGAAAAAAAAAAATTACTAATATGTGACACGGATTCCGAAGATATTCTTCTTGCAGCTTTTGTTATTGCTGCTTCGAAGAGAAAAATATCAAAATCTGCATCTTGGTGGTGCATATTACAACTTTTGATGCGTAACAATTTAAAGAAGTTTTTTATATAAATAAACGATGTTTGACGCCTTTTGTTATTTTTTTATTGATCCGCGATGATGCGGAAAGAAGCCTAAACCCAAGCAAAACAATCTACAACTGGCGTGCACGATTTACTTTATATCCAAGCCAATCACTTACAAAAAACTTAGGGATAAATTTGCTATTGCTGCATCAACAGCTTACTATTATGTAACAAATGTAGTTAAGATATTTAAGAATTCAAAATTTGCAACTCTAATAAAATTAATGCTGGAAAATTAAATATAGAATCTGCGGGCCGGGTTTTTGCAAAAGAGCGCCTTAGACGGCACTATATTGCAATTAATGAAACAAGTTTCAATTAAAGCGCAAAGTACCTGTCCGGCTGAATATATTTATAAAAAAGGGGCGTGCAATGTTTTATTTCAGCTGGCTGTTGATTGTAACGGCAGAATACAAAATATTGTTGGTGATCTGCCTAGAAGTTGTCATGTTGCTTTTTTCAGACGAGCGGGATATATATATATCAGCATGAATATTTTCGCCCAATACGTTGTTTCTAAGGGATGCTGTTTATCCATCTTTACCACATCTTAAAATACCGCAGAAAGTAGCACTTACGGCAAAGATAAGTCAATACAATTTTTTGTTTTCCTCGAAAAGAATGACAGTGCCACGAGTTATAGGATGCCTGACAAAGAAAATCAAAAAATTTAAATTTCCAGCTTGCCGAGATAAAAAAATTAATTTCTGAAGCCAGTTCGTATTTGTGCTGCAATACACAACGCAATTTTGACGTTAACAAAGAAATGATCTTGATGAATTTTATGAAGCAAAAGATGTAAGTGGGAAAGAAACAGAGTAAGTATCTACAAAAAAAATCAAAAAATAAAATTATACTGATAATTATATATAGTTGAACAATTATAATTTGATTTTCAATCTTTTTTTGTTATTACTTTTGCAATAATTCATTATTTCCTTTATGTTGCTATCAATGATTTCAGTTTTATCTATCAGTAAATTTAACCTATTATAGTGTCTCGTGATTTTTCCCGTTAACCAATCTTTTTTCATGTAATACTTCGAATATTTTTATATAAATTTTCTTTCTTCTTTGATTCTAGCGCCCATTTTCTTAATTGCGCTTGTCTAAGAGGTTTTTTTTCTTAAGTTTGTGTCTTTATTTCTTTCGTTTCGCATTTTTCTTCATCATCTTGTGTTACTGCAACCTTATTTTGCAATTTATGTGTTTTTGACCTGACAACCATCCTAATTATTTCCTCTTGATTTTTAATTTGTTCATAAAAAAATAGGATGGAGGTAATAATTACAGCGACAAATGTGATTAAAAAGTCTATTTTGAAGACAGGCATAAATGTTGCAAGATGAATGAATTTTACTGGCGTAGCCTTACTTGTCACCGCAAATAAATGCTCCTTCTAAGTTGTCTTTATAGATAAGTGTATTTCTCTCCTGCAATTTGACCACTTGCATTCTTTTTTATTGAATGAGTTAGTTTTTCCTTATGATTAGTAATTTCATGCTATATTTGCAGTCATGTGTAGACTTCTCTACCCATTTCGCTATATGTCGTGTATCAACTAGTGTTTTTAAATGATGATCTGTCCAAAGATATACTGTCATACGATAGTCGCAAATATATAATTAAATCCCCAGGAAAATTTTAATTTTTGTGGATAGGAGGGTTGAGAAAAAATATATACTTGGAAATCTTAATTACCATGGGTTTTTTTTTGATGTATGAAAAAAAAGGAAATATACAGTAAACCCATGGGACTTGCATGCCCTGGTTTACGGCTTAAAACCCTTGGTAATTTTTTTGAATGTACCCTTAGTATAGGTTTTTTTCATTTAATCTCTTTGATGAATTTTATTTTTATCTCTCCTATATAGGTAAAAATATATCATTTACACGATGACATCACATGCATTTCAAGCGATCTAGTTGTGGGGTCGTTTATTAGTAACGACATATCTGACGAAGTGATTTTATTACTAATAAATGTATGACAAGACATTGCCACTGAGATAGATACTGGTATGTCAAAAAGCTGTCGTTTTTTGACACCCGATCAATATAAAAACCTTGAAGAATAACACGGAAATACATGCAGCATTTGGAACAGTTGCTTTATGATACCGTTGCCCTAGAGTGTCCGCGGTAATACATCGATTTTATAATTGATTTTATATATTATACGAGTCGATCAATTACTAATCGAACTAAAACACAAATTATGGTTAACCTACTTCTACTATGTTATTAAACTGTACAATATTATATATTTTATGTAAATACTTTTAGTTTACTTGATTAAAGGACAAAACGGGCGTAAATGATACAGTCCAGGTACAGCTTTCGTAGCATATTACAAATTAAAAGGCGTTTTTGGCTGTAGACGGACCACACGTCATTTTTAGGCACGTGTTAACAATTCAGCACGATATGAAAACCGTAAAGGGTTTTTTTTTAGTATTTCGTGTAGCTTCTGATGTGAATTGCAGAATTCGCGATATATTTGGTGTTATGTTTAAATGTTATTACGACGCAAATATCTAAAGAAGATCTTTCCTTATGACATATGTTAGGAAAAATATACCAGATCTTTTTTATATAGTATACGATGCCGCCTATCCTCGAATACCAAGCATAAAACCCCCATATAGAAAACCTATTGCACAAACAAAATTATTTAATTCTGCAACATTAAGATCAACAATAACTAGTGGAATGTACTTTTGGTCGCCAGAAAGGTATATTCCCAAGATTTCTTATCCTAACAAAAATGCGGATTACGCTAATTTTGTATATATTTTTTTGTTGCTTGTGAGGTACATAATACGAGTGAAATACATCGCTTTGATAAAAAAAAAACATTATATCAATAATTATTAATGATAGTGAGGCAATAGAATTTAATTAAAAAATTTATAAAACAAAAAATAGAATTTAATGAAAAAAATTAAAAATAAATATCTTTATTATTATTTAAGTTAAATTTTATTTTTAATTATTTTCTTTCTCGTTTAAAATGTAACTTATGATTGCATCATTCCCATCAACCACTCTCATTAATAAATCTTCAATATTTGATACCCTATTTTGTAAATCACTAATTTTTTTATTATTAATTGTTTTATTTATACTACAGTATTTTCTTTTTTGATTTTCAGCAGACTACCTAAAAAATTATTTTTTCTATCATTTCAGTTTATCAGTAGATCAATTCTTTCCTCCTTTTGCTTGTTCTTGCTTTTTAATTTTTTTTTGGGGTAAATATGCCCTCTTTGACTCCCGTAATCTCTTTTATAGTCTCTTCATCGTTTTAATTAGTAATTTATAGTGCGTTGGAATCGATTATTATCTTGGGTGTATGACTAGGTCTTTGGGCATATGCTCTTTCAAGAGTGCAAATTGTTTTCCTTTTTCTCTCCACTTGTATTTGCGACCAAAGCCTTCTTCGATACTCGATCACTAAAAGTCGTATAAAGTTGATGCGGTCTTGCCTGTCAACCTCTCGTCTATTTGAGAGGATATAATGTTCCATGTACTAATTATTTTATATGCATTGGATACATTGCACTATAAACGACTTTTAAGTTTTGCATCATAATGTAATTCAATGATTGTTGTTGTTTGAGCGTCCCATTCAATTTTGTTATTTTGTTTCCGGCATATAAAGGAGAAATTAAAACATAAAAAAATAAGAACAATAAAAAATAAAAATAAATTTATGCCAGCTATGCATAAATATTTTTTTTACATCGTTTTCTTTGTCATAATATCTTTCTTTTTGTTGTTTTTTGGCTTATCTGTCGATTAATTTTTGGTTTTATTCATTTATATTTTTTAATTTTGGTTCTATGGTTTTTGTTCAAGTTCAAAATTTTTATGTTTTTTTGGATATTTGTCTATTTATATTTTTTATTAGGCTTATCTTTTTTTATTCTTTCCAAGATTCTCAGAGATCATCAATTTTTCTTTATGGAGTATTTTCCCTTAGTTAGCTACCAAAGGGAAGAATTTCTCCCCCATGGGGATAGTTTTCTCCTAAAAGAAGTGCAGTTAGAAACAAAAACCTTACCTTTTATGAGAGTAACTCTTTGGGTAATACCTAAAGACAAAGAAAATGAAACACGTACTAAAAATAAACAAATGACATTTTCAATGATATATAAAGACAAAAAAAAAGCGTAGAAAGTTCTTCTGTAAACACAACTGTAAAAAATTGTTTCCCTATCGTGCTATTCAAGGCAAACGTGAAATTCGGGTAGACATAGGATCCTTATTTATATACCTCATCTGTGATAAAGATTCAAATTCAAAATTATGCAGATAAGTAGTCTATAACTATATATTTTAGAAAAAAATCGCTCAAAATTGTAAAGAGTTGTTTAGAACAAATGTTTAAGACTACGTAAACTAATTTTTTTTTGCTTTATATTTTTAACCTTTTTTTTAGGTTTTCGGCTTTTTTCGTCTAAAAAATCAGCTGCGTAAAACAACTGGTGCGGTTTAAAACCCGTAAATTTTTACTATAAAACCACAGTCTTATCTTTTTTTTTTTTGATTTTCAAAATAAGAGTATACTAAAATAAACAATAAATAGTAAAAATACACGGACCGTCGTTAATAAGCGTTATTTATAACGTAAAACGTACATATAAGCATAAGATAACGAGTATGTAACTATTTATTGTCAATTTGTTAATAAACCTACGCTTAATTGTTAGAAAATTATAACTTTGATAAGAAGTTTAATATTTTTGTTATGTAATGAATAGTAGCAGATAAAAAAATGGAGGTACACTAAACCACGAAATATTATACTTTTTTACGATGTGACAAATATTTTATATAAGTTACAGAGTATAATTTTTTGACCATGATGCAATTGTGAAAAATGACATCTTTTTGTTTTTACAAACTATTTTAAAATATTTTGTCTATTGTATTTTAATTCACAAAACTGGATCTGGAGCAGTATTTGAACCCTTTTTATGGCTGTGTAGTACCTTAAAAACAAGAAAAAAGGCAACTTTTTATTATCGACGGCAAATATGAATCTATTGTCGAATCATTATTATTGACAAATGCCAAAAACTACGAACTTTTTGATTAGCGGGATCTCATAGAGAAAGATTTAACAACGTTTATTATGAATTCTGTAGTTTATTGTCGCCGGCATAGAAAAAATGTCGGATTTGATTATTATTCTGTGTTTAGAAAACTAAAAAAAATATAACCTATTTTTTGTTAACTATTCAAATATACAAATTTTAGGCCATAAATATTAAATAGTGGTTGAAAATACATTTTATCAATTTTTTTTTCTTAATTTTCATATTTCATTATTTCAGTAACAAATTACGTAGATCGACAAATTAGTAAAATGAACTAGCTTTTTTATGCGGTTATCTATAAATTTAAACATGCCAAACTTTGCCCTAGCTTGGCTCAAATTCTTAAAATAGTAAAAAAAGGTGTAGATTTTTTTAGGCGTCTAAGCGTTTTTTTTGTTTAATTCTAGCGCCATTTTATTATATGGTTTTACAGCGCATTGAAATTCTGCACAAAAAATACTTTTTTGAACTCTTTTTAAAATGTAAAAAACTCGCCTTAACCATTTCTGTAAGCCACTGACTAATCAAAAAAAAAATTATAGCAGGATACTCTGTGTTATTGTAGCATCGCGACTTTTTTTTACCTACATACTTTTTTAATTAATACAGTCTATCAGCTTACCTTTTTTTATAATAATATATACCAATTGTTAAAGATATAAATTTTATTACTAGTTTTGGCACTTATATATAGAAATAGGCTTTGCAGAATTCTAATTATTTTATAAGCATCAAAAAAAATAGAATCCATTTTAAGCATGCTGAT
Organism: Agrenia bidenticulata; assembly: GCA_034694785.1. Lineage (NCBI taxonomy): Eukaryota > Metazoa > Arthropoda > Collembola > Entomobryomorpha > Isotomidae > Agrenia > Agrenia bidenticulata. Next base: position 764 of record JAQFYM010001651.1, on the reverse strand, counting down.
CAAATATTACATGTAAACCCCCAAAAACAAAGATTTCTGAAAATGCGAATATTTTCCTTATGTGATCAATTAGGCGTATCATATTGTGCACAAATTTTTTCCAATAAAATTATGCGTATTGCATAAATGTCTAAAATAAAAAAACAAATCACTAGCACTTATTATATTTTTTTGATTTATTTTAACCAAAATTTTTGCAAATTAACATGCACCAAAACCTTCTCAAAGCTGAGTGGTAGATACCACTGTGATTACATCAATGCCTTAAAAATTTAGAATCAAGTATTTTAGAAAAAAGAAAATTACCTGAATTGTTTCCTTTGATTGGTAAAGAATTCTTGTTTTAATTTGTAAATAATAAAGGAAATAGCCTTTTAAAAACCAAAATAAAATTTTTTATAAAATATAAAAAGGGGACTCAAGTTCAGCTGATTCGTTATAAGCATTTTAGATCATGATAAATAGAGATTAGGCTCTCTGCTGTTTAAGTTGTCTAAAATAAAAGAATATTACGTGGTCCGAAGATATTATCTAGTTATATTAAATGCCTAAAAGGTAACCGTTCATATCACAAAAAAATAGCGAAATATTTTTCTGATTCATTTATCATAATTTTATTGCAAGCTATCAGGGCCAGTCAGTGGCGTACCCAAGGGGGGGGGGGGGTGTACCCCCCCTTCAGAAAATTTTTCACGCCTGAATTTAAGGGGGGGGGGTCTTTTTTTTGTGCAGAGATTTTTTCAATTTAAGAATCCAAATAAAAA
>JAQFYM010001650.1:0-30743 GCA_034694785.1 Agrenia bidenticulata | reverse complement strand
TTGGAGCACTTTTATTTTTTTCAGTAAGGAAAAAACTTGGAAAATTTTTGACTTCACTCGGCTTCCGAAATCCAACCGATCAGAATGTCTCTTCTCGAATGTCGATATTCGACAATTCACAGTCATCGAATGATTAAACGATATGATTAGGATCTGATGAGAGCTTTAGGATTGATTCTGAAAAGAGAGGAAATTACCCATGTTTACACTGTACTTACTTATTAGCCCAGGATATCTGTCTGCCTGTTCACACGATAACTTTCTTAGGATATTAAAATGATAAAAACTTACTGGAGAAAAAGTCAATTCAAACCACAAAACTCCTGGAGAAGGACGTTAAACGTAAAGTATATAGGAGTCATCAAGCTGTAAATGAAATGCTGGAGATTGAAGAGAGGGAACGAGAGAGAGGAAAAGAAAGTGAAAATTGCTTATCCAGTTTCCGCACACGTGACACGACAACTGGGACGTCAGTGATTGGTCTTTTCAAATTTTTGAATTTCTGAATTTACAAATTCAGATTCTGATTTCACAATTTCAGATTCTGATTTCACTTTACTTTCTCATGGAGAAGAATTCTGTTTGAAATTTACTTCAGTTTCCAGTGTTTGCGTAACAGTGTCGTAAGCCGTTGCCGTTGGCAGAAACTTTCTGCCAGAAAGGCATTTATTTAGCATATAGAGGAATTGAAATCGAAACCATGAATATTTAATAAAGAACAAAACATTAGGACATGTTATATTCGTGTTTCATACTCGGATACTCGTCAGTCGTAATAAAAGCTTTAAATATAAACGCTGACATTGGTGGTGGTGGTGGCCAGAGGACTGCTCCCAGAAATAAAATTCCCAGGACGATTTCCTCAGAATATATTTGAATTTTTGAATTCTCAATATGAAGAGGCAGGCTGGCGTTTTCCTGGTGTGGAAATTGGAATCCCTTTCACCAGGTACTACAATTCCGACATGCTTTTACTGATTTACATTTACTTTAGTAGCTTTTCCAGAACTTGTTACCTTCTACCTCTTAGCAAGGGGTCGTCCATCAACTGGACAAGTTAGAAGTTCGTGCGTCGAACTGATCTTCATGTTCCGCATCATTATCAGCATGGGGTCATCTACAAGTTAATACAAAGACAAAGGCCAACAATCTGCAGTATTAATGGATTCCGGTGATCACCCATGATGACCTGAGTATATATGCCCTGACTGTGAATTTTAATCACATAGTTCAAAAGTCAGCTGATAGCTCATCAAGGAAAGTCTGTACGGTAAGATCCAGAGTCCACAGTCGACAGTGTTGCATTGTAGTTAGTTGGATTCTATTCGAAATTCGAATGTCGACGAATTTAAAAAAAACCGGGCTGAAACTATTGTGATTTGTGTTGGACCCCTTGGTACTTATACGCAGTGATTCAGTCGACTGGTTACATAAGTACTGTAGAGTAGACTTTTGGGAATCTTGTATTTCTAACCTAAGTACTTCCTCGTTTCCTAAAAAGTTTCAAAATGAGATTTGATGAAACGGGGCGGGCTGTGTTATTCCTTCTGCCTGCTATACCCCCCAGCTATCCTCTTTTCCTTATCGACTCTTCGCTTATCATCAGTGTTGAAACTTTTTTCTCCCAAGGATTTTATACATACGTATTTACCCTGCTTAAGGGTAGAGTTCTATGAATTCAAGTTCTCCTGCTGCTGCTGATATGACCAAATGCTAGGCGTTAGTAGGTCAAGCTTAATATCTTCGGATGTCGACGTCATCGGCTATCGATTCCAATTTCCTGTCTACAAGCGACTGGGGAAAAGTTGTGGACTTTGATAGAAAGTAGAAAGAAAGGCATTTCACAGTAAGTTACCCGGGTGCATTTTTTACACAGGCCACCGAGCTCCATGGCTCCATTATTTACATGATCAGTTGGACTGGCTTGGGTCTTTTTGAATCTTAAATGTAGCGTGTAGGGTTCTTCCGAAATCACAAGTACGGAATGAAGCAGCCCTTAGACTTAGATTTCTCAGATTTAGAGTAATTAAATGGATCGCTGAGTCCTTGTCTATGTCCCTCTCATCTTCACCAACTTCCTCGTATCTCTCTCTCTCTCTACTTGATGCCAGTGGGTGTTTTTAATTCTGGGAGGATTGTGACCACTGTCTATGAATTTCATCCATCTCTTAATTTGATAAGAGAGTTACAATAAGACTTTTGACTCTTGAAGTTGAAGTTGTCCATGTATGCTTATGTGTTAGTCTCGAAGAACAAACAAGCCTGGAGGGTGTATGTCGTAGCCCTCGTTGAGTTTTAAAGACCCGGCTCCATGAATCCATCTCTTTGATCTTTTATTCCCCTCTCATGTCAGCGAGAAGTTCCTCATGCGTAAAGACATGAACATTCACCGACAACTTTTCCTTTCTGATTTATTAAACTCCTTTTGGAAGTTGCCAGTCGTAAGGAGCAGTGGCACTAAAATAGATAAATAAAAGACTCATCCTCTCACATATATTTACTCGGACAAGCTCAACTTGTTCTGCATACAACTGTGTAGTGTGTATCGGGGTCACTGGGGTCACTTTTAGAAAGTCTATGCTCCTTCATACTCGAGTGGAGTTTAGTACTCAAGCTCACCCATATCCTATTTGTAGATGTTATGGATGATCCCTTCCTTGTAATTCTAGATGATAGACTGCTCCTCCCATCTTTTATGCCCTGGAAAAGGGCAGAAAAGTTGCTCAAGTTCTTCTCCATTGTCCTTGCTAGTTCTGGTATGAATTGTGGATGCAAAAAGCACCAGAGATTATGTCCACATATATCATGGTCATTAACGTTGGGGTGATTCTGCAAGAGGTCTTAACTCTAGTCAGTGTGTGTAGTCTCTATAGTGTGTCAACTTTCCAACTTCTTCTTAAGACTGTTAAGAGGGGTTTGTAAGTATTAGGAGGACATCGTCCCTAATAAATTGATGGTAACTTAGGGAGTAAATACTTGTCTGTGTATTTAGCCAGAAATATTCGGATTTAGCCAGAGTTGGAAAGTCCTAAGACTCCCAAGGATCCTAAAGATCCTAAAAGATGTTCTCCTCTCTTGTTCGGGGTGGGCTGGACAACATTGGAGAATAGTCGGCCATCAGCAACTCCGCAGGGTTGGAAGCTGTCAGGTTGTGTTAGGCCGATTAGGGAGGAAATAGATCGGCTTGTTTGCTTTATCGTGAGAATTGTGTGACTCCAACAAAGTTCCGTCCTTCCTGTCCCTTTGTCACTTTATCTCCTCTTGGGTCGAGTGTCTAATCTCCACCAAATCTTCTTCTTTTTTATCTTCACAAAATTCGACTAGAGAGACTGAACTCTGTGGGATGGGTCTTCATTTGATTTTTTGATCCTACGATCACGATTCACGATTTATTTATTGGTCTGACCTCTAGGCCCCTTGTTCCATAACACTCGTAGCCTTTCCATCCAATAGTTGGTGGCATTCTTTCCCCAGCCCCTTTGGTCAATCGTACGAGTAGGTTCACATCCATCGGTTATGTACCATCCGTAGTTTGTTGGTGGAGAAAGTAATTCTGATCTTCTTGGATCGGTGCCCCTTGTCCCATGCCCCTGAGGGCCTTTCTATATCTTTCGTAGAATTGGGTTGTCCGCTTTCCCACAGCCCCCTTTAAACAAACGTATAAGTGAGTTATTAAAGCTTTGAAAGTTAACGTAAGTTAGGTATCCTATCCATAATCTACATGAGGTGTTATTGGTTGAGAAAGTGTTGAGAGAATTTCAATCTTTTTGGCTCTGTAGCCCTCTGCCCCTTGTTGCATGCCCCTGGGTGCGTTTCTATGTCCTAATTGTGGGTTTAGTTTCCCCTCTTTAGGGAAAGGTACGAGTCAGTAAGAGTTAGCAATGAACCATCTGTAGTTTGTATGGGGTCTTATTTGTTGGAGAAAGTGTTAAGAGAATCCCAATCTTCTCGACCGGGTGGGCCAGACTGCTCTATATAGTCTCTCTAATCCTAGCAATCATTGTCTGTGGTTAACTGCTAACGGTCATACACTCAATTTGATATCTTTTAAACTAATACGATAAACACGGGTGGAAAGCAAGTCCCATCACAGGAGGAATGGAAAGTCATGTCTCTCCTTTCCTATAGAGTCTGTAGCTGTAGCCCTGGGCACTTAAAATAAAAGTACCCGAGGTCATTATTCTATGTCATTGTGTTCTCTGGCAAGGGTAGATTTTTATGTACAAATCGTTAGAATGGGATTTCATGGATTTTCTACAACTACAGCTCGACCCCACTGACCCGGGTTATGCCGATATAAAATAGAAATGACAGGTTATAAAGATTTCTATTCCAATTCCTTAGGTCATCTCTTTTGTGTCTAGAGGATGTTTTTTCCCTTGCCACTATTCAAAAGTAGAGCAAAGGGAAAGTCGCTTGCCTAAGATGTACTTTGATGGGTGATTAGGTAGTTCTGTCTGGAGTCTATAGTCCATAGTCCATCCTGTCCAGGCTCATAGGCTATTCCCTCCGAAATTAAAGAAACAAGTCTTAAGGAAGTAGAGCAGAAAAATTGGCCACACTACTGGACCCGGTATTAAAACCCGTACCGGGTACAATGCAATACCAACTTCCATTTGACATCTCCTAAGGCTTTATTTCTCAAAGAAATAGTCGTCCTAATCCTCCATCTCAGTCCCAAATCTCTTAAACCTTTGAACCAAAATAAATACACCAGACTTTCTTCGCATCGTCACGAAAAATCCGGTGGTATTGACTGACCCGCAAACTGATAGTACTAATATTCTCAATTCTCACTCTCAACACCGTCTCAAAGACCCGGGTGGCTTATAGTTATAAACTGTTGACTGAAGAGCCCTATCATATTTTTATTTCATTCTTTTTCATTGGTACGGAAGAAGACATGGTTCCAATTAGTTTAGTACAAGGGCCAAGCTTATCGGTCCATCCGCTTTCTAATTAAGACTTAAGGGATTGTGATATAAAGGGGGCGGATTTTCCCCTTATTTGACCGGAGCACGTGGAGATTGAACTGATTGAGGGGGGCAGGGCTAATATTATATTTTGGGATATGGTTTGTTATTGTACATTGTGATGATCTGTTATGATGGGATATATATTTATGAACTGGTCTTACGTGGTGGGAGAGTCGTTGGTGTGTGCTTCTGGTTCTATTAACAATTTCAGCATTAATGACCCTGAGGAGAAAGTTGGGGGTCGTTCCAAACTCACGTTTTGGTCAAAGGCAGTTGAGTGGGATTTTTTTTTCTAATGGGACATTTTGAGCCTTATCTTAGTACAAGAATAAAACTGTCAAGCTACTAGTACTGCAATTTTTAATGATGTTAGATTGAATATCCTGAGGTCATGTCTGAAGGACCCAGGAGCGGAAAATGCCCAGAGGGGATTGGGAATCAACCCTGTTGTCTCAAATCATTGTTTGATAGGAATTTTGTACTCTTTGAACATAAATCAGGGTCTGTGAAGGTTTTCAAGAAGATCTGTTTGCAGATACGAAATGCATTTAGCTTCGTCTATGCCATTGAAGGGCTTATATGGTCGCACCCCACCACAGCCCCAAAGTTAAAACTACAAATTGTCGAGAAATTATTTGCCCATTTTAGTTTACCGACTACACGGCCTCATTCATCTTTCTCTGCCCCATTTTGGGTTTCCCTGCCCCACATAGGACAGTGAGGCATGGATGATATACCTGACTTTGATCCATGTACCTATGTCAATTTCACCAATTTAGTTTTATGCCTCACCAAGAAGTTCAACTGACTTTTCAGACTTTTCACCATTTAGGATGCGGCGGCTGCGGAATTGGATCTATTATGTGGAACATTAATCATTTTTTTGATTTATTAATTTTGAGGCATTTGAATTCCTCATATTTGGAACCCTTAATATTAAACAAGTCCTCGTGGATTTATGACGTTTAAATGAAATTTTTGGAATCCATCTATTTTGACCTGTATACTCTTATCTTGATAAAATACTTTAAATTTCTTATTGGAATTCATATTACTATAAAAATTCACGCAACATGTAACATTCAAAAGGACCCAGCCAAGTCCAACTATCATACTTCTATCTGCAGCCATGGATGGAGGTCAGGTCAGTGGCCCGTCGGTATTTAAAAGATGCACGCATCTATAAAAAGTAAGGAATGGATAGAGCTTACGTACAGCCCTTGAAATCCAAACTGTGGAGAATGCCATTAGCAAGAAGAAGTCGTGGGGGCATCCTTCTCATTTCTCTCTCCAATTTATTTGCACATAAAAGGGCCAAGAAATGTCTACCAACGAGATCCAATTTCTCGTCACACACTCGACCATCTTTCCCAAATCATTATGTCCATCCCAAAAGACTCGTCCTTATATAGGACTCTAGACCAACTCTCTGTTGTATAAACACTATATTTATTATTATTACCTTTTAGTCCTTGTGTGTTTCTCTGAGTGTCTAATGTCTATTGTTCATACCTCCAAAAACTCCTGGTCACTTTCCTTTCAAAATGTAACAAGAGGGAAGAGTCTCTGGAGTTTTGTAATTAAAAAGGACACTGGCTCAGGACTGGAGGACAGATACACTTGTGTACTGATCCTTTACTGGGGGAATTGTAAATTGTTTCAAATTTCATAGGATTTTTCCTACCCTTGCTTTTGTAATGGATACTGGTCGTATGAAGGTTTTGAAATACGTGGCGAGGACTTTTGTATGATCTCACTGGGCTTTGTCTTCTGTTACAAGCTTTTGAGAGCTTTACGAGCTGATCAACAGTATCAACACTATTTTTTAAAGGCAATTGGTTTATGAGAAACGGATTAAGTTCACACACTGGGTTTGAGTCGTTCTCGTTGACAAAAGTGTCGACCCTTTCAAAAAACTTTAAAATTCCGAATAAATTAAAATTTAAACTATAAATTGAATTTATTAATGAGTAGTATATTTTATTCTACATGACTATTAAAACGGATTAGGTGTCTACAATCCCATTAACGGGCCTTTACTACTGATAAGACATTTTTTGGAGGTCAAGGGAGGATTTTTTCATAATTATATGTCGGGTCTGTTTAGAAAAGACGTTAGAAACCAAAAGTTTAGGTTACAAAATTTGATATTTTAGCAAATAAAAAAGTTGCAATACTTTTAGAACCGTTTTTGATAGGATTTACCATTCTAACCCAATCCAACTCTGCTTCACTGACTAAGGAGCTTATCTGTGAGCTTACTAAGCATTAAATTCTATCTCAGCAATCTATCCATGTATTAACTTTTAGATTTTAGACTCAACCCTCAAGTTCTGACTCACCATGGATCGTATCTACTTTCGAGAGAATAACTCCAGCCGTGGAAAAAGTTAAAGGGAGCCTGTAGTCATTAAAGATAAAGGTGATTAGAGGAAGAAGATAAGCCACACAGGGCGTAACGGGGAGGAGATTCCCAGCTCTCTTCTAACTCAAGACAAACGGAGTTCAATGAAAACATCGTTATCGAACTTTGAGAGAATAAATCTGAGAAGGTTTTGCATTTGTCAGTTGGAAAAGCCAGTAGGGGCCCATCCATAAATTCCCTCGTCTTTCCACTCCGTCTCTGCACCAAAGTCCTCTTAAATTATTCCGGCTAATCTCGACTCAAGAAAGGATGAAGGGGGCATGGTTTATCGGCGATGTGAGCTCATCTCGCCCATTTTAATGCCCGTAAGGGTACTTGGTTCAAGCAACTAGCCCCATTTGAATTGTCTGGAATGGCGTGACTACGAGGAGGAATTAGTGTCAACTACCAAGTCTGTCGAAACATGTCGTTTATATTATAGCCACCCTGGGGGTGGGGCGGTTTATAGCTTTGTTGGGATGTTATTTTGGATGGAGCCCACTGCCCTTGGAGGGGTTGGACGTGGGTTGTGAATGGGCCGTTGGTGCTGTCCCTGATTGTGAAACAAAGTGGATTTGAGAGGCTTGGGGAAAGTCGAAATAAATTAGTGAACTTCTCCACCGACTCTCGTCGGTGGCTGTCACTTTCACTTGGGCTGGATTTTAGGCCGGAGTCACTTGACTTGCTACGTAAGTGTCACATCCAACCATCCAGCATTTTTGGCACCGTCTGCCCGGCGACTAGGTCTTGTCTAGCTTATTACTCTCCTCTCTGCTCTTGAAGTTGTAAAATATTTTTATAAACAAGAGAGATAGGTTTTGATATCCGTATAGGTTGTAGGTTATGAGTGTGTGGGTTCGAGGTGGTATGTAGTCTGCATGTTTAACTACATACTACATTTATGTATTAAGGAGGATGGATGCTAAAACGTGCCTCTTATCCTCCAGACCTTGCCAAATCCAACCTCAAACTTTCTCTGAAAAAGTTGCTCGAATTTCAGTTCATTAGGATTCTGCTTGTGTAGAATAGTAGTATCCCTCCATGCCCATGGAGTTCCTACCACTGAGCTATTTTCCCTATTGTACCCTACAGGGTACCAAGCAAGGGAAGAGACAAAAGCGTGACGGCATCCAACTCAGTACCAATCTCGTCTCAAGGTATTCGGAATAGACACCAGTTTACCCAATCTACAACTTTGAATACTGGGATCTAAATATAGCAAAGATGATAGCAATCTCGTCAAAGCAAATATAAATTATTTTATAAGGGGATTCACGCTAGCTTATAAGCCTTTGTAATCTCATGTTCTCTCAGCGATGTCTCCCCCTTGTATTCTCAAATCTACTGCCCCTACGTAATTGTGGCTTTCTAGGCCGAATTGATAAGGATGTCGATATTTTTGACAGCTTACAAGTTATATTGGTAAATCGAATGAGCTATTCAGCTTTGAAAGTGAAAGTAGTAGTGAAACAGGCAGACAGACAGACATAGAAACGAAAAGTAATACTATAGACAAGATTGTATTCAAAGTCTATCGAAACTTAAGCCAGGCACAATTCCAGGCATTTTGAAGTAAAAATTGTGCCGACATTGGATTTCTTTGGTATATTTTCAGAGAGCAAGCCAGGAAGAGATGATCGTTCAGTTGGCCCCCTCCGTGGAACACCAAGCGAGTGCCATGTTGTCCATCCTAGTTCGGTATAATTGGCATCAATTCGCAATAGTGACGAGTCAGATTGCAGGGCACGATGACTTCGTCCAAGCCGTCCGGGACCGAGTTTTGGAGAAGGAGACAAACTTTAAGTTTATAATCTTAGCTACGGTGATGGTTCTGTCTGAGAATGACCTCCTGCCCCTCGTCGGCTCAGAGGCGAGGATTCTCCTCCTTTACTGTACAAAAGAAGAGGCAAGACAGATTCTACAAATTGCAAATAATTTGGGCCTCACGGGGGCCAACTATGTCTGGGTGGTTACCCAAAGTGTCATTGGGGACAGCTTGGATGCCCCTCCGGAGTTCCCTGTCGGCATGTTGGGTAAGTTGGAGCATTCATTAGGTCTGATTGAGTTATGGTTAGGAAAATTTATCGTTTAACTCGTTCCTTTTGGACAGTTGGATTGGTAAATTACATTATGTAAATATATTGGACTAGATTTTGGGGTGGTGGCAGTCGTGAGGAAGTACATAGGTTTTACGAATCCATCCTGTTCTTTTGGGCCACACTTATTAGCAGTGAAAAGCTAAAAATAAGTTGTGATCACCGAAACGGTCTATCGATGAGTTTTTTTTAATCTGTGTTTCGACGAAATCTTTGGTAACATTATTATTTATTCAATCAGAACTTCCTTGAAGGTACAGGGTTGTTACGTTCTGACAATTTTCGAGCGCAAATAAGTTAAAGTCATAAATAGATACAAAAAATTATATTCAAATTAAAAATTAATTTCATCAATGGGGTGATTTAGATTTAGATTTATATGTATGGTATTATTTGCTATATTCATGGTTTTATAGAGTTGTTCAGTTTGTAATTTTCTAGTATGTAGTCTTTAAGGGTATTCTTGAATATATTATAAGACTGCGAATTAGTTACATTCATTGGTAATCGATTCCATTCTTGACAAGCTTTAAAAATTAAACTACGCCTTCCATATTCATTACGCTTAATATTGGATATATAAACATGGTTCTTATCTTGTGACAATCTTGTTACATGCCCATGCATTTCATGCTTAGGTTTAATAGTATTATGGAAGTATTGTGCCCCAGTAAAATTCAGTATCTGATAGATTGTACACATCGATTTGTATTGTACACATCGATTTGTATTTATTTTATGACTTTTGTATTATCTCTACGACCACACAGGCGATGATTGAACTATTAGAAATTTGCAGTGGATATGAGTCGAGTCATAATTTAACCTTGACATAATTTAGTGCTAAGAAAACAGAACTGTAATGTTATACTCCTGTATTCATGAAAATGTATAGGACAGCTATTTGTATTCCATTCCAGAATGTTCAACTAGCTCACAAAGACTCTGTAAAATATTTAGGATTCATACTAGCAAGTAAGGTTAAATACAATAAGATGCGATTAATTGATGACTGTGAAATTGTGAAAAGAATTACGGATTTATATAAATAAACAATACAATACAATACAATAAGTATTCATTGTTTTTTACAACTAGACCAAAAAATTTCAGTCCAGTTTTGTTTATTCTTAACATTTAAAAGATAGGTTGTCAGTGATGGAAGAACGTAATCCGGAATCGTATTTTAAATCAGGAATTGTAATTAAATACTTAAACTCAATGAATCGTTTTAAAAATTATATTTAAAATATCCCCACCACCTTTAAAGTAACCAGAAATTCCCCTAGTCTCTTCAAGTCTCTTGCCTTTGATCGTTGACGTGAAGCTGCGTATTAATTTAATTATGCTTCTACACAATGAATCGATTCTAATCCCCCAGCCCAGTTTAAATTTGCAACTGCCCAAAAAGGATATGTAATCCAACGTCTATGTTCATACTCGTGTGGACCATCCACCCAAACCAAATCCAGCTAGCGAGATTAAAGGTGTCCAGGAACAAAGAGTGTAAAACTGGTGCAAGGGAGTTTTGTATTAACATTGAACCGAAAATCGGAGGTGTATACGGTTCCCCTCACCCTCTCAAAGATATCCTCTCACAGATTTTTGAAGTGGCGGTGGTAGTGAACCAAGCATGTGTAGTCTATCCACCAAATATTATAGGTAAGGGATTCTCGATTGTCATTTATTAATTTCAAAACTATTTTTCAACCCACTTTGCATTTTGTGGAAATATTTTCATACGCACATAAAATTAAAGCTCCTCGTTGTAGTTGTGGTGGTAATGTTTTAAAATATATTGGTTAGTTGGGAATAGCGTAGTTTGGAAAACACGGCTGTTAGTTTGATCGTGTCAAGAAGAGAGTAGGACAACAATCGAGTTGGATTTAATAGTCGAGTTTTTCATGTTACCACAATGGGTTTCTCTTTGTTGCCTTGAAAGTTATTTGAACTTGTGAGTTTTTGGGAGGCCGGAGGGCGGTCTCTAATCTCTGGTAATGGGTATGGAGGAGTCTGGAAGACTTGGTAGAAAAACCTCACCCGGTCTACGGTCTGGGTATCATAGATAGTCAGAGGGGTTTATTTTAATGACATGATTTATCAGTTTAACCTTTGCTCCCTTCATCTGGTTGATAAGGAGACTCTAGTCATTTCTTTTATTCAAAATGTCTTGGAATGATTTCTTTGTGTTGGAATTATTGTTGAAGTAAATTTGTTTGATTTCTAGCTGTGGGAGTTGAGTTTTCAGTGTCCACAGCACCAGTTGTCCACCAGATAAGTTCATATCATTACGGAGTGTTATCATGTCTTTTGAATCTTTACCAGACGTAAGTTTTCACATTATGATACATTGGTTTAAGAGTCTGCTTGGGGAGGAGGTTTGAGGATTTAATATCAATCATTACTGTATTACATGTTCAAGGAGCATCCCCGAAAACTGATTCCATTCCTATGTCAGCAATTTTATGATCTCGGATGGGTGACTGGAACCGGTGGGGGCATCAGTATGAAGCTGGGGTAACTGATTTCTTAAAAAACCATTCACTAGATTTGATGTTTCAAAGTTGATCTTGGAATCTGATGTTTGTAATTGAGTGGGATGAATTTTTTTTTGTAATTATTCTAGGGAGGAGATCTACATAGCCCCTTCAGGTGTCCAGAAAGAGCGGATTCAGCCAGAAGACCTTTTTGTTCAAGATATGCAAGGAAATGATATCCAAGTTCCGACCAAGAAGTTGAAAAAGAGTCAATGCACCCCTTTGTTCATGTGTGCCTATACTGGTGAGTGATACCGACATTTGTTTAGACAATTACACAGCCTTTTGGCAATTTTTCTGTAAGGTAGCGAAAAAACCGGTTTTCTTGTCTCTTTGCAGCTCGAGGGGCAGGAGCAGTGATCCACACCCATTCGAAAGTTGCCCTCATGGCAACTCTCATGTACCCAGGGAAAGAGTTTAAAGTTACCCATTTGGAAATGATCAAGGTAAAATAAAGCTGAGCATTTAAAAATAATAAAAATAACATTTTATAGCATGGTAACTAAGCTTTAAGTAAACAAATAAAATTGTTCTAAAAAAATTTGCTGTTGAATTTCGTGCACAGGGAATTTACAACCCTTTAAAGAAGCGGAACTACCGGTATGATGAAGACCTCGTGATTCCTATAATTGAAAACACTCCCTTCGAAGAGGACTTGAGGGACATGATGAAGGAAGTCATGGAAGAATATCCAGAAACTTGTGCCATTTTAGTGAGAAGACATGGCGTCTATGTCTGGGGAGAAACATGGGAAAAGGCCAAAACTATGTAAGGGCAGAAAAATTATCAGTTTGACACTTTCGAAAATAAAGCTGCCCTACAGGGTTAACTTGACGATGAGAAAGTTTAGACAATCAGTACGATTTCAGTAGAATTTCATATGTTAAGGTCAGAGCTAATAAGTTCTGTCATAAATGACTTATCAAACAAGTGTCAGACACCAAATTCCTCCAAGTCTCAGAATTTTAGGGACATTTCACACTAAATCTGACCAGAAAATCATAGCAGTGTGCTAATTTAAGACTTGAATTGCTTTGGAATTGCAGGACGGAATGCTATGATTATTTATTCGACGTGGCCATACAAATGATTCAGCATGGACTCGACCCCAAGAAGCCACCTCAAGAATTCCTCAAAGCCAACGGAATTTCAGGATCAAAAACTTCAACTCAAGTCTGAGAGAACCAATCATGGTGGCTATCTGGCAGCAGTTCAGCTTCTTAGAATCCTTAGTTTGTCTCCAATTGCTGCTATGGCTTCTCCCTCAAAAGTTCATCACTCAAGATGGATTATTAATTTGCATAGTCAATATTGCCTTCAACTCTCGTTACCATGATTCAAAGTTACCAGGTGGTTTTCAATGTCTATCCATTAGGAAGGATACGAAATCTCCTTCATCTTTTCCCATAGCCTGTAAGATTAAATCATTTTTTGTGCAGATTTAAAACTTTCTTTGTCCAATGAGATTAAAGTCTGGATAAGACGCTAAATACGTTTATGTCTTGGTACATTTCTCCTCTGTGACGATTAATTATGGAGAGAGCAAGAAAGGGATTGCATGTTTTTTTAGTGTCAAATGATAATGCTGGATCCATGTTCTATGATCTTGTTAAAAGTTAAATCCGATTCTGGGAAGTCAACTCAATTGAAAACTTCCTCTGATACACCCAAGAGGATTTATACCTTAAGGTCGTCCAATTTCAAATTCCATTACCTCTCGGAAATAATCCCTGGACAAACTGGAAAGATTTCCAAGCTTCTGTCACACGTTCCTTTGAAATCTCTGAAATAGTATTTTTCAACTTGGCGAAAGGGTGCAGTAACTGCAGTTCTTGCTACACTTGTGCTTCCAAGTTGGGAAACAAGACCGGATGTCAGTATGTAACTTGAGTATATGATTACGTATGCATTAAATTTCAGCTCGTAAATTTAACTACTGCGTAATATAGAATAATTTAATGCAATATTGGGCTGAGTTGGCTCAGGATTGTCCCGTGAGGCTCAGTTGAGTATGAAGATGAGAATTTAATGATAATTATAAATGTACCAACAGCGTTCCTTCCAAAAAGGGTTAGTGAGAATTTCCCCCCTCAAGTGTTCAAAAGAAGTTGTTAGGGATGCATAGAAGGTTCGCAGTTCTTGGGACCGTTGATTTGATACCAGGCCGGAGGTATTCGTTCCAAATTTTTTCAGCTGCAGAGAATCAACCTCAAGTCTAGTCTCTTGAACGAGAAGGAACCTAGTGTGCCAGATGGAGGAATTTTTTTACGACGGCGTCCTTATGGAAGTGAGAGGATTTATCTCAAATAGTTTTATTTTGACTCAATTGTCATGCAATTTCAGACCACTTTTATTCCTTTCATTACAGCCCATTTCATTTGATGACATTTCGTCTCCAACTATTGCTTAGCACTATCAAGTTGTATGGCTTCTGACTTGAGTAGCCACTAGTCACTACTGCCAAGTACCAACAACAAATCACGCTTCGCCCCTCCGCCCCCAGCGTCTGAATCTCGAAAAAAACAGGGAGCTCAGGCAAACATAATTACCGACCTTTTAAATACCTCTGGAGGTAGTTGAGTCAATAAGAATCCGAGGTGACCGAGTGACCTGACCCATAATGGGTGCTAGTCCCCTCAAGTAGCATTCATTTCCGGATCATCTGATTCCAAGGTTGTGAGATTATAACAACTGGAGATTTTATTGGAAATTACCAACTACAAAGCAATCTGCTTCCTTATTTAAGTAAGTATCACATTTGCATGACAAAGGCGTACTACTGTAACATACATGATTATATAGACAATAGACGTTAAGTATGGGTTAAGAGACGGGGGTCAAAGTATCAAGAATTTAGCTCAGTGCCATTACACTCACGGTTTACGGCTTATCCTACTAATGGAGACGAGCTAATTTATTTTCTCTGCTTTCTCTGCATGCGTAAGTCAATTAATTGTCTGGTGTTGGCAGATAGCTTGTAAATGACTATGCACTGACAATTAGATTAGCCCATTCTTCTCAACACATAAAATGTGTCTATTTCAATAGTAAAATGTGACAAGTTGGTATACATCTGACTTTTACTGCGCCATTCCCTTCACATGAGAGAGAGAGAGATCAAACAGGGCCGTGTGGATTCGAATAGACTTTCGTCGAGTCAGAATGACTGCCCTGGGCGATGGCTAACTCTTTTGGTAAATAGTATAACACTCAAACAAACTGAAACTAGGATGGATTGATTCATGTGGTCCACATGGATATCTAGGAGTAGGGTA
Organism: Agrenia bidenticulata; assembly: GCA_034694785.1. Classification (NCBI taxonomy): domain Eukaryota; kingdom Metazoa; phylum Arthropoda; class Collembola; order Entomobryomorpha; family Isotomidae; genus Agrenia; species Agrenia bidenticulata. Next base: position 15,455 of record JAQFYM010001650.1, on the reverse strand, counting down.
ATCCAAAAGTGCTAATATTTTTTAATCTTGTTACTACTCCTGATCATATGTTGATATGTTAATTTTTACTTCTCTCAGCCTGATTTTCCAGAGTTTTTCCCTAATGAGACAATTCAAGTTTATACCCACGTTTTATTCCATGAGGCTCAAGGTAAATTTCGAGATTATCACTCATCTAATAATACCATGCCGTATTATACCGTAGAGAGATAGCTTCAATACTGCCAAGTTAACACTGTCAACGAGCCTATCGTACTCTCCGCATGTAGCAAGACCCGTTTCAACTTTCGGTTTCACCCTGGCCGATCAATACTGAATGGTAAATTAATTTAAAAAATCATAAACTACAAGGGGGGGAGAAATAGGACAAATACTTTATAGGAGGCCGAATTAATTTTTCGTTGGGAAAAAATAGTAACGTTCCGAACTTGTTTCAGCGTGTCCATGATTTGACGGAGTTACAGGGAATGATAACTGGTTCGAGTAATTTGAAAGTGCAGTGAGTGGTGGAGATGATATTATGAATCCATTGTCTCTAGAGCCGAGTGGATTAAATAGAAAGGATGATCATTTGTTCTGTAATGCAGAAAGGATGAGAATCCATTTGGAGGAAATGACATGTCCACATCCAGCCACCAATTGTTATTACCAGACAAGAGTGGAAAGGGTCATTCGATAAATATAAATTGTCCATAAAACTCCAAGGAGGGTGACATCCTCGTTAATTTGTAAGCGATCTGGTCCACTCCATTCCTCTCGTCCATCTGGTCCACCTAATCTTTTGGGGAGGATTCTTTATCATATTATACAAGGGGGTTAAGACAAAAGGCCTTGTCGGCAAAAGCATTTGTCGTAAAAAATCAGGGACATAAATTGACCAGGAATTTCAATAAAAAAATCTCCAGACATGATCCCCTTTGAATGTGCATCTGGTAATGCGTGTCTATAAAGACGTGGGGGTCTGCTGGGATCTCCAAGCCTGGTCTAATCTCCATAAAACACATAGAGAAACATGTAATATTATTATTATTATATCTGGGATATTATTTGTCCAAGATTTACAAGACGACGACAGCAGTCTCAGACTTGAGGGCAAAGTTAGTCAAATACCATTTCCGGATTCGTCATCAAAATCTTAAATTTTCATATCCACTCTTAACCAAGTTTGGAAAGACTTTATGTTTTCCCTTGTTTTTTATCTATAAGGGAGTGCTGTGGGTTTTTGGGATTTGTTTTTTTTTACATTATTGGAAGTTTTGGAAGATGGAGAGGGTCACTTTGGGAAGGTTGTTAAATTGATGAGCTCTTTAAGTCCCTGAGGAGGTGAAACATTTTTTGAGGTTAGTAACCCAAGACCATGGCGGGCAGTTCGTGCTCCTCTCAAAACCACTGACCTCAGTTATCAAAGAAAGAATCCTTATGGCTCATTTTACGACGGTTGGATTCCCTCAAGTTTCTTGTCGCCAGAGAAAAATAAATAATACCGGCTTGGCTTTACGACTCGGTCCATTCCTTTACCAAGTCCGATTCTCTTAGTAATTAAAAGCGAGTGTGAGTCTACTTTTGTATAGGTGTTGGCGTGTAGAGTATCTCCGTGAGGCGAGGCATTTTTAAGGCTTTAGGTCATCGACTTTTGCGAATTCTATAGTTTGCCGGTACTATCAAGTTGTCCCACTTACCAAGGATCCTGTAATAATACAATAAAGGACTAGCCCACCGCTTTCTGTCAACCTTCATAATCCAACAAGGTTGTTATTGTGTATCCCCTTTTTCGGATTTAGGAGTCACAGTTTAAGAGGAATGTCTTGAAACATTCGGAAGAGGAAAGGCTATTACATCCGCTGAAAGACCCAACCCGGATGGTTGGACTATTTAATGCGTTATCATATTAGGGTGTTTTGTCTCTTAATAAAATCATTGAACATTCAGTGAAACTCGGGAGACTGGAGAACAAAGCCCCTGTAGTCAATAGTGAAGTCTCACAAGTCGGGTTTAGTTTTAGAGGAGACCGTCATTCTTGGCTCTTTGAGAACCATTCAATCCCAAGGAATAAATTGTACTTTGAATTGAATTAATTTTATTAACCCTCTTCAACATATTTTACTCACTGGATTAACTGGAATTCATTTATCTTAGTGGTTTGTTGGTATTATTACACGCACCCGCATGTCCCTTCGCCTATTAAATTATATTGTCAGAATCCAATGAATGAATGAAACTTGTGAGATGTAAGGAATTGCTTTACCGATGGCAACACCGAAATGTGTTCTGGGCTCTGGGCATAATGTTCTCAATCTAGGAATAAGATGCTTCTTGATTGAATGTACGACCGTTGACCTTTTGCTTTAAAAAGTTGTGTGTCACAAATATGTCGTGTCTAATCATATTTTTGTTTCGAAAGATACTGGCAGGAGAAAAGGCTGGAGACAATTGACCCTTGCTTTGGGAGAAGATGTCGAATTCAGCCATAGGGGAAATGTTTATGTTAGTTTCAATTTTCGAAAGTTTTTAATTAAATGCCGTCGTCACAGATTAGGTCCCTAATGTACCTACAGTTTTGGGTCGAAAAACCTAATATACACGCTGTTTCCCGAATATGTAGACTTTTAATAATTTTTGAAGTATCAAAAGTTGAGAAAACCTTATCTGTATCTAAGTTCCTGATTCTGGAATATTGGATTTTTTTAAGCCACGTCTAAGTTAGTTCAGTTAGCTTCAATACGTCAAAAAATCTCTCAAGGTAGTCCAAAGATCTGGTCGTACACGTGTCTACTTATTCGTGAAACACCCCATACTTTCTGAAGTTTTAAGGATAAAGTTTCAGATTTGATTACTTGTGCTACCTATGAGTACTCTATAACTCCGTATAGAGTTCCAAATGTTTTTCAAAACAATGGCCTAAAATATTTCTACAACATTTTTCCCATTTTCGAAATAGCAAATACTCGTATAGTTAGTTCAATATAGTATGTATGTATGTTCTAAGGTGTGAGCGACAACTAATATGGTTAATTAGTGATCAATATAGTATAAGATATATTAAAATAAAATCATCGGATCTTACGCGCCCAAATTTTTCAATCACGAATAATTGTTTGGATCTAATGAAAGTTTCGAAAACTAAACTAATGATCTTAAAAAGCTCCAACCGTCCATTTTCCAAGTGGGTTTGAGTTCTAAAGAATGGCATTTTTGGGGTTTATGAGTTAGTGTAAGTCCAATCAAAAACCAAACTGACACATCCTCCAACGGGCCTGTAGACCCTTCACTGGATTATACAAGTCCAACTCCTTATTCCACCACCCCATCTTTTTTGCTATTACAATCAGAGCCTGTAGAAACTATACCCTAATCCATGATGATCCTGAGTGATACCTACCATGTCGTCTGTCCTTCATCAATTTCCACAAAAACATCATTAAGAGTGTTTTTTGCACTACTACCTATGAGTATAACACGCCAGGACTGCCGTATAAATATACAGATTTAACTTGGCTATTCTCATCCGCAATTTGAAGCTGATAACCATTTCCAATCACCCACAACTGACGACAGACACAAGCTAGCGTGTTGAATATTCTGACAATTCCAGAAAGATTTTCAGCAATACGCTGTGGAACTATATTATGACCTCCAAGTCAATCTCACTCGAAGTTCCGCAGGAGAGTCGGTAAATATATATAGGAAAATATGACTCCATGGTAAATTTGTGCCAGTAAATGTGTGCCGATGAATATTCATGCTGAAATCCAAATGTCGCTCCGATTTCGACTTTTCAGTTTATAACTATATAACTAATCATTAACAGAAATAACTTTTATTATTACCTTTGTGAAGGTTAAAATTCCTGTAGGATCCAAGTTAAATCTCAGTGCATTTACTTAGGCTTTTGGGAGAAAATCTTTTAATGCAGAGTTTCTTCCATATTTAAAACCTGTTAGGGAAGGTAGACGGAAACGTGGGGATGGGATGGGACCCGGTGGGGTAGTTGACGAAAATGATTACACAGCCGTTAAAAATAACGACAACAATTTACCTTCCTACAATGTGCAAACAGCATAGGGAACTTCTGGGGATATTTTCCAATGGATATTATCTAAATACGCACATTATTATAAAGATTTTTTCAACTCATTTGATTGTAATAAATTGCACGGGTTTATTAAATCCGCTTGGCGGGGAGGGGATTCATCCCGTTCGTGGAGCAGACGTGATAATACTAATTTTGGACTCTTTCATCTACTTATACAAATTCTAGTACACAACCAATCCTAGGATTATAAATCATCTCAGACACACATTATGTCTGATATCTGAGCCCTGGTATAAAGAGATACATGTTGTGGTAAGATGAGTAATTACTGCTGCCCCTACCGACACGGTACTTGATTTAAGACAATTTCTAAGGGCTCTGCATGAACTACGTAACTTGATAAGGCTCAGCGTGAGGAAAACAAAATTTGATGTCCTTCTCTTATAGGATGGAAGAGTAAGATATTATTGGGGTGGAATTAAATTACGGACAATAGCGTTCTAAGGTCATTTTGTATGAACGACCTATTATGGTAACACATCACACACGTTGCTCTGGATCTGGTGATCCATAGGGCCTCGCAGAACATTAATCCCTGCAATTTTTCAAAGCATATCCTGTCCAGATAAGCAAGCTGTTATTAGGATTTTTTAACTATTTCCCAGGGCTTTATGTATTATGCAAAGATTGGTAGTGGATGGGATTTCGGGACTTGTAATTTGAGGAGGTACGTCAATGCTAAATTTAAAAAAGCGGAGTCATAGTTGTCATTATCTCGTAGTTCCCTAGGATTAATTTCCAGAGGCTTTTCCAGGTAACATGAAACACGGAGACCATTTCTGAAATCTGACATGGGCAATAAGGCTTGGACATACTCTGCTTTCAATAATACAATGAGAACTTGTCTCAGCCTTGTTTCTGGACAAGAGGAGTTACTTTTGACCCTGTGACTCATTGGATGTTGAGAGAAATACATAGAATCCAGTGGTTACAGAAGAGGAGAAAAGCCCAGATAATACTGAAGATAAATCAGAACATTTCAAGATGAAGAGGACACAATAAAGCACGGGCTCCTAAAGGTAGTGTACGCTCGGGTCAGTCACTACACACGAGGATAGATTTATTAGCCAAGAATCTGTCGTATTTTATGTGCCCCGAATATGTCAGCAGCAAAATATGATACCTCCATTAATTAGAAACTTGTAGACGTCACACATGTAGTCCACGAGGGTCATTCTTTATGTCCAGAATCTTGGGCAAGAAGCAATCATATTCCACCAACTGACACAACCTCACAACCTGGTCTATAGAGATACTCGATACTCGACTGTTTCAACTCAAGCTGCTGGTCCACGAGGATACGGGTGCGGTGAGAGGAAATTAATACCAATACCCAAGATTAGTTGATGCCTTCACAGCCTGGGAGATGACATCAAAGTGACTGCCCGCACACGCACATGGCCAACTAGCGCTTCTTTTGTGCAAAGATTCCCGTGTCCAACAGGCTTTCATGTCGTGATGTTCATCTTGTAGTCCTCTGTAAGAAAATCTTAAATTAACGAACGGGCGAAAAAGGATTTTGGAAGTGTGAAAAAAAATAAACGAACTACTATAACAGTGCAAAGGGCTCTGATACATATTTACGATGTAGTTGTGAGAAATATGATTTGTTCCTAAAGTACAGGCAGTACTCGAGTATATAGGCTATTGAATCAGGTAGTCCGAAATTTTCTCTCTTGTGTGCTCCCCTATTGAAGAGGATATGGCAGTCCGGACCTTTCCCTTCAATCATTTCCCCCCGACAAAGTCTTGCAAGTTTGAACTCGTAAATTTGATTTTCCTATCCGGCCTAAAAGCGTGGAGTACGTAGTTTATAGCAGATGAACGCCTTCTCGTCCTCTTTTTACTTGCTTCGAGTCTATTAAGTATTACATTAAAGGTTAAAGGCTCCGCTGCTGCTTGCACGGCCGAGAGGGAAGGAAATGAGCTTTGCCCATTTCTATCCACTTCATCTTCTTTTTTATAACGACATTTGAACTGAATCCTTGAGAACTTTCCAAGAAATTTATTTGCACCTTTCTACTAATCATAACAGTATCGTTTAGGAAGGTCGTGGGATGACTTGGTTAAGCTGGGATTTGAGTAAGAATGAATATAAGACCCTTAAGGTCCCTGGTGGTTGTAGTCGGTATGCAGGAGCTTGGTTCCTTGGGAAAGAATTCTTATTCCTGGAGCCTGGTTTTATGTATGCACTGCACTGGGGTCAAATAAATTTCACCGGGAGCGGAAATGGCTACATTTGTTATAAATCAAATGCCAATGTAGAGAACCATTCTTGAAACTTGAAGCTGTCCATGAGCTACATGCTTATACTTCATGGAAAGGGTTGACACTCTTGACACAGGCAGCAGGGGAAAGGGTGGTAATAGTTGATAAAACCCTTAAAGGGTAAAACTAAGTAATTCGGTAACGTTAGGTTAGAAAAAGATGGAAATTTTGACAGATATGAACGATGGGGATACTACGACTTAAACCTTGTGGCTTTTGGGGACGAAAGCACATAAAATCGGTCAATAAACCTGTAGACTTCCAGTAGTACAGGCTGCAATAAGAGGCTTACTGGAAAGGATTACCGATTTCCACCCACGCGACCACGGTCCTTGAGACTTGACATGGGTCATGTTACTGTGGGCATGGACTGTGGTAGGCAGGTCAAGGACAGAGCTTAAAATAAAAGCGTGGGAACAGAGAGGGTTTGTCTTTAGAAAGACACTGCTCGACCACCTTGCCGATTCCCTAATTAATGGTCATACAGATATTCTTAAAGGCTGAGCTACGGATGCACTCACACTTACGCCAATCTAATTAACATTGGGGTAAGTGGCAGGTTCCACTTATTGTTAGTTCAGCATCAATAATATGACAATAATTCTTACGAAGAATTATTGCCTGATTATTTGTAGAGACAAAGGGGGCAAAATAATGGGCCTGGGTCAACTCAAGTAGCTGAATGGAATATTTTCCAAATGAATTATCACCAAGAGAGTCTGGGCTTGATCTTAATACCCGAGTTGAGATTCCTTTACACAGACCAAAGAATTGCTTAAGAGATTCACTTATAAAAAATGGTAGCATAACATAGTTAGAGAGTTGTTTACAAAATTCCAGGGAATGTTTTCAGGCCCTAATCGAGTATAAGCAAAAAGCCATGAGTGTGACAGGAAGTAAAAGTAAATCCATACAATCTATACTTGATGACCACATGGCAATAATATTTTTCTATTTTGTACAATGGAGCTACGAATCAACCTTGGTAAAAAATAGAAATCTCCAGCGTCCTGAGTGAAGCGTCCATCCCCATTTGAAATGAGCCGGAAAAAATGTTTATACCTGGGCGCGGTTTGACTAGAGCTGAATCTGAATGACTCCCTAAGTAGCAAAGCTTCAATTCCCAAAACACCCATTCATGTCAAATGTCAACTCATAAAGTGTTATTCCTTTATTAACTCTGTCATCACATACAGAGGAGGTTGGAGCAAAGTATTATTTCATACCTTACCCGGGGCTTACAAGTAAATAGAGAGGAATTGATAGGGGAAAAAGTAACGACATGGGAATACAAAAGAATAATTTACTTTTTTATATATATACACCCAGCACTTTACTCGTTTGAGTTGAGATACACAATTCTAAAACCAGGGATCCGTGCCCGCTATAGCGGACATTGCTTAGAATCTATACGAGCATTAAAAATAGTTACAGGGACAATCACGGAGACGTCAGAAATGTATAGTTAAATATTTACCAATTTCCATTGAGTGCGGTACATTTGGGGTGATTTTCAACTTTAGCATTGAGTGGGCCGCATGCAGTACCAGGTTCAAAGTGTGACCGACACACACGCAAATATTTCAGGCATATGATAGGCATTAATTAGGACATTACGGGCATCGCGGAGACGTCACCAATGTATTTTTCATACAACTTTAGCATTGAGTAGGTCGGAGTGTGCACCAGGTTCAAAGTTGAACTAACACACAAACGCACAAATATTTCTAGCCAATTCTTGTTGTAGAAATAAACTAGACGAGTAGTTTCGAGGGAAATACTGCCAAATGTGTAATATTGACCCCTTACACCCACACGTTTCAGAAATCTGTCGCTCTACTTTCTCCGTATCAGGCCCAACACGATAGTACACAATGTATTCAGCACATATGACAATTGGACACTGGCCTCATCTTTGAGTTAACTACCCATCAAATAAGTCATTTCCCGTGTGTGCATCAACACTCTTTATGCCTGATTGTTGAATGTGATTGGGGGATTTAAAAGGAAACAATCATCTTGTTTTGCGTGGAATTATTATTTCCATTTGATGAGGATATTGAGGACATTAATAGATAGATAATATGATATTCTACGTGGTGAATGGTGATGATTTCATGATGGTGTATTGTGTCATGATGAAATCGGAATAATAATGGCAGCCAATATCATTTCATGGGTATCGTTGGCAAATATCAGTAAATGAAACCGTACGCTAAATTATGGCACCATCCTGTTCTTTCATGACGCTCATCAAGGCTTATAATTTAATGTAAGAAAGTTAAAGTAACAACTGCCATTTTCTTTGAACAGATGTAAGAGCAAGATTACTTTAAAAGTATTGATTGATTGATTGATTGATTTGTCTTTATTATAGTGTCTTTCCCAACTCAAAATACAATTTTGTTCTTCCGTTAGTGACACTTCAAGTTTAAACAGATTTATAAATTAAGAAACAGAGGACAGTATCAATGGTAGCCAGTATGAACAACATACAAATGATGACTGCAGAGAACAAGGATTTAAAGGAGCATGTTAAAAATCCCATTAATAATAATTGACGATCCTTACATATGAATTGATAATGACGATTATTCATCTACTAGAATAGAATAAAATGCGGGCACTTCTATTATTGTGGTGCTAATTGGTTAGTTATGGATTTGGTAAGAGTGTTTCATAGGGTAAACTGCGTCTTGGTCACGATTTGACAATGGCTATCAACTTATGGTAATTCAGTATTATTCAAAATAGACAGCTCTCCTACAAATATACCTTCCTGTCAAACTTAAACCTAACCGCCCTTGTCCGATTCTAGATCCTCGGATTCAGTAATCAGGCTCATTCTATTAGATTCTGTCAGTGTTTTTATTGGGTACCGCGTAAAAGCACAATTTACTGAAAACGATTTCAAAAATATTTCACTAGAATGTAACGTTTCTGAATGAAAGCGGAGTTTGGTTATTTGATAACTTATATAGAGATATAAAGCTGCTGATTTATAGCCGGTGCTATTTAAATGTTGGGTCCCTCTGTTATAAAAATTAATTGATTTGACGAATAGTTTTACATTTTCATCCGCTTTGATCGCTTTCTCCCACTCAAATAATTATATGGACGGACGTAATTCCCAATTTGACAACATGGCATTGGCATGCATACTTGAGCCCATACTTTAAAAGCTTAATTAAACATTTTGATAACTTTAGAAAAATCCTACACATAACTCTCAAAGGCCATTGGAATTAACTTTAAAGGATGATGAATAAGGAGAAAGCGCAAAGGCAAGCCAAAAAACCAGAGCAAGACTCAATGGACTTTAAAAGTCGTAATAATATTATTTTGAGGATGCCAGAATATTAATTAGAATAAGACTCGTGATCTTTAATTAAAAGTTGGATTAAATCCCACCATGTAGAGTTAGATTGTCAAATTCCATGTCAAATCCTCACTTTTTTCATTCCCCTCCAAATTTCTAAGTATAATTGCATAGTTTTCTAAATATAATCCCAGCTCTTGTACACACGAGTATATGCTCTTTGGTCGGAGTTTGAACGAGATGTTTTCCTTTTACCTTTAGCCCCAAGGGGTCCACAAATTAAATAAGAGAATCTTTATCTTGAAAGCAAAAGTTTATGGGGGGAAATTATCATCAAAATTAAAGAAATACCACCAGGCCATGTCAGTAGTGCCCATACTGCCTATTTATATCGCAAATAAATAAATCATCATAAATATGAATAAGCGTGGGTTTGCTAAATTAAAAAATAATCAATAGTTTTAAGAAGAGGGTGGGATTTAAAAATAAATACTTTAGACCCTATAAGAGGCCTATTTTGGACCCCTTGAACCTATGACTGCAGATTGAGTTGAGTATAAAGTCTACTCTCGTCAATCTTTATTTAAAGTATGACGTCGTACTCAACTTAGAATCATGGATATGGCTATGAGGACCATGGGGGTTTAGTTTGAACAAGTGGGCCGCCTGCATTTTCGAACCAGACTACATGGATAACTTTTTGAAAGGAGTTGCAGCTGATACCATGTGAATCTTACTGGCTTCAACCCAAGATGAGAACGCAAACTGTTGACTGTTGGCATAAAGGAACCCTTTTATGAATTCATCCAGCATTGTGAAGAACATTTTGGAAAGTTTTCTAAACTTGGTCAATTGGAAATAAGTTGAGTTGAGCTGGGGAAAGTGGGATTGAATTTTAGAGTAAAGAGGGCTTTAAGTAAACAAGGCTGTCTATGAGATTATGTTAAATAATTTCGAGGGGTGGACGACCCGGAGATGTGGGTTATCAGTTTCCAGTTTGGTCTTGAATATTTCGCCATTATGTAAGAACATGCATTTCTGTTGTAAGCGGATTTTTAAAAGATAATTTTTACCAAATCCCTTAGACATGGTTACAAATTGGCCTAGATTTTCAGCAATACAAGCATCCATGCTCCATTCAAATCCTTTCCCTAAATAATTGCCAATTCTTTACAATGATTGCTCTTGACAGGGTTTGAGAATGGAAGGGTTTTTGGGCTGCAACTTTTATAATCTGGTACTTGGCACTTATAGTCCTGATCAAATTATCTATTTATGTGACTTATTAATATCGCAAGAACATTGACTCGAACTCGGTATTAATCGATTGCCTTTAAAATTGCACAAGCTCTTATAAATTTCTTGCAGATGTTTTTTTTACATGAATGGTTTTCAAGCAAGGGGCGATAATTTAGCAAACTCGCATCCGTCTATATCAAGGGTGACTATATGAAATTATGAGAAGTCAGATATGACCTAACGTAACAATCTTATTAGTAAGCTATGTCTTTAGGGAACATTTAAGCTTGAAAAAAAATTTAAACATAGTTCCACCTAGTACACAAAAAGCAGTTGATGGAAGATTAAACAATACGATTATTTCTCATCTTAAGATCTTGACTACTTTTGTCGTTACATAAAAGCGGCTTTGTTATAAATGCATCTGAATTTACACTCTCCAGTCTTGCTAAAAAAACACCATAAAGCTCTAACGGATGCTTTTACACTCTAAATAAGTAGTTGAGACTAACTTTACAATGATAGAAGTATTTTATCTCCCTCATCGGTGTTCTTTTCACTTGTCAGAATCCAGACGGAGCCCAGCTGTTTAAAACCGTATAATAACAACTAAATACGTACATAATTATGTTGGTAATGTTGCTATTATTTAAATCATAAATAACCCGTGTCCCGTGCTCCTCATTTCTACTTCCCCTCTAAAATTTTTGGGTAACATTGTGTTCCGCAAATATACAAGGGCGGTCGTTTCCTATCATTTCAGAGACATGTCATCTTCCTCAGAATCCTACATCCAATCCTACAATCCTACAAAAAAACCCTACATGCCACAAATTGTTGCTGGAAAATTAATATCTATAATTGCCTCAATTTGGCTCCTAATTCTGGCCAATTTATTACGAACCGTTAAAGTTTCTGCATGAGTCCGTTTCTTCTGTTAGTTGCGGACCATTCATAACACATGTGTTGGAATAGATATAAATTAAGTCCAACGGACTAACATACATGAGAAAGGAAGGTTAAGCTTCATCTTGAGCTTGAATGAATTCTCATGTCTTGTGAGTAGACCCATATCATGCTATTAAATGTAATGAAACACTTAAGATTCTACGCGAAATCACATAGAAAAAGTTTGAGAAGTAGGGAAAAAGAAAGAAGAATAGTTCATTGCCAAGTGGGACAGAAATGCATTATCCGTTAAGGAGGGATTATTATATTGCCACGTGCATTTATGGCATATCCTAAAATTAAGTCAATCTTCAAAAAGAGAATTTATCTTGTCAGTTTAATTTTTTAAATTATGTTGCATCTCCCAGCCCTTGGAAATAACGTTCAGATCACTTCAAATACAATATTTTGCACTGATTTTGAAAAGTTCATCCTAAACACATAAACTTATAGCAACAATGGTCCAAATTAATCCGAAAACAATCGAAATGTATGCAATGCATCAATTTTCATATTTATAAAAATTTGCATCAACCAACCTACAACGATATTCTAACACCAAACTGGAAAGTTTTTTTTTTTAAATCAGCTAACATGGTAATGCACCATGTTAGCTGATTTTTTTGACAACTTTTTAATATTTTTAAATGCAAGTACCGAAAAAAAATTAGTCAACTTATAAAGAGTCCTAATTAGTCGTGTTGGTACTCCAGGACGAGCGAATTACCCGAATACTTACACATTTTCCATTTGAATTCAAAAATTGAGGTTGGGATTGCTTTTATTGTGTTGTCAATGTCAACACATCATTCAATGGTTTCATGTACTTCGAGCTAATTTGGTTTACAATCCATGACATTAATTTATTTATTATCTTTAAGGGCAATCATATTAACATCCGAAATATACTCGTTGAAATGTTCATGGAATGGTGTGGTGGAAATGTGTTAAGTGAACTATGAGTGTGAATTATATGGCTTTTAATTAAATGTACGACTAGGCTTTGGTCAAATCAAGAATTAATTGGAGTCCCTTTATATTCGCATTTATCAATTCAATATCCACAATTGGAAATATTATTCATTACAAATTGTTCAATTATACTTGGATAGAATTGTTATTGTAGATTTTAATTTAGCTTGTATTATAAGGTAGTGTGAAGTGAACAGAAGAACGTCCCAAAAGGACAGTACAAATGGACCTCTCAGAAAGAAGTCTAAGAACGAGCACGAGGTCATTGAATTTAAACATAGCTCATGGAATAAGTTGAGCATAATTTACATAGTCTAATTAGAATATATGAGATCAGGAAATGAGAAATGCTGGTCTGAGCTGATATAAGAAACCAGTAAACCCCAGCATTTAATCAGAAATGAAATGTCACATAAATTAGAAAGTCAAGGTCATCATTGTCCTCATTAATTGATAGGTTTAAAGGAAAATTGATGTAGAGATTCTCAATTAGTTACCCAACACTCGTTATTTCTAAATTTTAGTATTTGCTGTTTTAAAGGTTCGGAAATCCTTCAATTTGCTTTGAGGGTAGGGTTCTTGGGAATTAATTAAATAATTTGATCCATATAAATAAAATCTAAACAACGTTGAGTTCTCAAAACGTTTAGAGTTAAGTGTGTTGTTTGAGAAATCGGTGGCAGTGGTTTGTCACAAATCTAATAGTTGGACTTAATCTACTCAAATTGCTCGTTCATATAAATACAAGTCGATTAAATTCTGTTGAGTGCCACTCGACTTTCCATCAGCTAATCTGCACTTTGTAGTACAATATTACCCCCATGTCCCCGATTGATCTTTAATTTGGTTGTAATTCGAGTTATGCATATTTATAAATTCTACGTCAATAGTTAAACTAAATACACCTCGTCTTATCCTCGACATCCATATCTTCCGATATTCCATCCAAGTCAGCTAATTACCATCAATCTCAACCCTCTACAACAAAGAGAGAGAATTAATACTTCAGACCAATCCAACAGCCAACCACATTTTTTTCCCACGAACCATTATAATGAAGATGAAACCCGTGTGGAAACGATTTCTCGGGAATTGCATGCAAGAAGAGTCATATGACATAATCCATAGATATTTCTACATTTCCTGCAAAAACCACCAGAGAAGATTTAATGAATCTACTTGATGACACCGATGATGGGATATTCCAAAAGCGTGTGCACCCATTTTAGCCACCCTTTCAATTCCCCAAAATATATACATCCTCAATTCTGGAATATCTCAACACATTCGACTGAAATCACGTTCGTTAAAAGCCGATCCAAGACATCCTTGAGTGAGGTTATCATCCTGCACCTTTCATTCTCACTAACTCAATCGATATGGATTGAGGTGGACGGTCAAGCTGTTGAAGCAAGATCATCAAGTAATTAATTTTGATGGCAAATCCAACCTCAACTTTTTAATAGGCTCCTTCCCAATTAAATAACTGCGGGGAAAGGCTCATGTCCTAAACTATGCACAGAATATTGGCAAGTGTGACGATCGTGGGAATGAATGCCTACAAACTATAGATACTCGGATTGATTCTGCAAAGCCCAAGGTCAATTAGGTGGGAAGACACGGGGAGCTACACGAGGAGTGGGCCACCATGAATGACCAGGGGCTGTTGTTATGTACTAAATTATCCTTGCCTGTTGATCAAACGTTTCCTAGGGCTAACAATTTAAATGATTCATTTTCCGCTCCTCAGCCCAATTTTTATAGATGCGGAGGGAGGATTGAGTAAATATTAAATTATTCTCAGTAAGTAGCCAGATAGACATAGACACCTACACCCACGGCCAATTCCAAGTTTACTACGATCGAGTCAAATCGTTAATTGCAATTAGGAATTTCGAATAATTGTCAGTCCTTGGCCTGGGGCTTAGACTTAGAAGGAAGAGCTGACAAGTTCGTGGTGCACAACACAACAGTTCTCCGTACTTGGGATACTATGCATATGCATATGCTTTCACCTGCAATTAAACCATCCTATTTCATACGGAAATAAGATAATTCTAAGGTACACAGGGGGTATGGCCGGTATGGGTTTACCTCACTTAAGATTAGTATTGTATCATACAACAACTTTATATTTGGATTAAAAAGCGGATTCTAAATTGTATGATAAAGTTATAGTTGAAGGGAATGGAGAATTAAAAAGACGGACAGAAGAGGCAGACTGGCAACAAAGCTTCTTGACTTTCACTTTGCCCCCGAAATATTAATCCCAGGGCTATTTCCAATGCTGCAGAATTATTAACCTATGGCATTATCCGTTTTGAAATACCATCTTAGCATCTTTATAGAGTTCAGACTTTGGAGACAGTGCAGTGGTCCGACATTCTTGAAAAAACTTCATCAAAATCTAAATCAGTGTAGCTGACAAACAGACAGACAGACAAACATACCGGCCGACTTTCATTCTCCTCCCTCGCTCTTTCAGGGTACTAATATAATAATCTACTACTTGTAGATATTACTCACAATCAGATAATATAAAACCTACTCCAAGCAGCTACGAAAGGCCCGTTCGCTTGTAGAAAAATTCTGATAATAAACTTCCCATTTTTAAAC
>JAQFYM010001649.1:0-30757 GCA_034694785.1 Agrenia bidenticulata | reverse complement strand
AATAAATAACCCTATAACTGCCCGAGACTCTATTAACCTAACCTAAGACTATTTCGACACAGATACATCGGGGGAAATAATTAAGATACAAAACATTTAATATAATTTAATTTGGAATGCAAATTGTGGAATTTTAAAATGAATCTAAGTTGGGAATTTTTTATTACCATCTTCAACCCCACCCTTAAATTGGGGAACATTTTCTTCGCCCCAAATAGAGGGGTAAACTACAGTTTTACTAAAATTATAAATGTATTTTAAATAATTATGTTATATTTGTGTCTTAAGTCCAAAAAATAGAACTTTTATTAAATTACTGATAGTTTTACGCATTTATTTATTTTGCACCCCTGCTGTCAATTATGCGCAAAATTGAAACAGTCAGTTTTGCGCTCTACGAAAATGAAAAGT
Organism: Agrenia bidenticulata; assembly: GCA_034694785.1. Classification (NCBI taxonomy): domain Eukaryota; kingdom Metazoa; phylum Arthropoda; class Collembola; order Entomobryomorpha; family Isotomidae; genus Agrenia; species Agrenia bidenticulata. Next base: position 30,346 of record JAQFYM010001649.1, on the reverse strand, counting down.
AGGTTTAAAAATCCGAAGAAATTTAATGTGTTCCCCAAAAGAATTTCTATAAAGATTTTCACTGATAAGATACGCCTAATAAAATCTCTACGAAATTCTCGCCGGGGGAGTTTTTTTTCTGTCCCAAAATAGAAAAACCTCTTTAAAGAATCCCCGGCAAAAAATCCCCATAAAGTGTCTATGCGTAGAAATTTTTTATTATAAAATACGTTTAGAAATACCTTTAATTAAAAAAAAACAATGACATATTTTACGAATATAAAATAATTTTAAAAATATATCAAGTGAGTGTAACAAAAAAACACTATAGGATTTTTTAAGACATGTCCATATTTTATGATAAAAAAAATAAGAATTAAAATCATTTTCAATATTGAATATACAGTGCTTATTTAATTACCATGTTCTAATATAATGTAGGGGTATAGTTTCAAAGATGGACATGGGAATAAAATAAAATCCTTATTTTCGATATTTTATCATTTTTATTTAAAATATTGATAAAGTTTCAGATACAAAATAGATTGCTAAAATTGTCGCTAATTCGTAAATTGAACAAATGTAAATTTAGGTTTACTTGTTTGTAACGAGAATACACGCATTTATTTTTCTGCGCACATTTTAACTCCCATATTTGATTGCATCCAAAAGACATTGATATTTATTTGTTATCAGATAGTTGACGTGTTTTTTATATCGGGGTAATTAGATAAGCCAAAAAAGTAGTGACATTACTCTAGTCTAGGCCAATTTTAAATATCAGTTTTTCAAATACTTCAGTATATTATAAGAACCTTTAGTGTAGTACTAAATTTGTATTTCTAGCACCATAATCATTTAATTGTTTATAGCATCACTTCTACCACACTATTTTTACGAGGTATTTTTTACCCATATATTCATGGCGTATTATTTGTATTCTTTTATAGTTAAAAATACCCTATGTTAAAAAATAAAATTACTAAAAGTTCTAAGAAGTGCAAATAATCTAGATAAAATGAAGATATCCAAGGCAGAAGAAATTATTGAACGGTGTAAAAAGCCTTTATATATACTATACAGACCTTTTTTAGTTTAAAATTTATGTAAGTACGTATACTATTTGGCGGACATATGCGCATCATCGCCCTGCACGGTTCGGTCTTTACATCGTTCCTCCGGACCGTATTTTTTTTTATTTTTGACAGGACCGGAACGTGATTTTTTATGACGGTCTGGTACTGCGGCAGTCCTAGGACCGTGGGTGGACTATTAAATGCTTTTTAAAGTGGCTTAAAAAATTTATATGATTTACTTTGGGCGTTTTTTTATAGGCAATTTATCAAAATAATATTATTACTAATCATAAGTCCCATTGATAAAAAAATGCAAGATACGCTTTTTTTCGTTGATTTTAAAGATATATAATAAACACTTTTTGCATTTTATCTTTTTAAATTGCGTAATCAAGTAAGCCGTAACAAGAAAAATTGTCTAGTGATTCGCAAAGATCTTGGTATGAATGTTATATACTTTACTTTTCGCATACATTTTGATTCTTTTTAGACTTTATTTGTATAATTTTTTTAGTAAAAAAATACTAAACTTACCTGAAGTCATAAAAATAATTTTCCCTGTTTAATACAAAGTGCATTACTATATATACGCATTTTTTCTACCAGTTGGAAAATACAAATGTTATTGACATTTATATTTTTTTAAAGGATTTTTTTAATCGAATACAGTAAAATCTTTTCTTTTGAAAATTTAAATTTGTTCACAATCCAAACTTTTAAAAAAATTGTTCTATAAATTTTAAAAAACAACTATTCGTAGAGCATTATGTAGTATATGAGCCTTTTAAAAAAGAATGAGTATTAAATAAAATTATAAAATATATAAAAAATGTTTATAAACATAGTAAAAATGCGGTTCTTATGTCTCAGTATATAAAAATATTACAACTATAATTTACCAAAATGCCAGCAATACAAAAAATGAGAATAAGTTCAAAATTATTCTTTAATTTAGTAAAATCAAAACAGGGTTAAAAAACTCATACGTCTTTAAAAAGTAATCATATACCTACTAATGATGCCTATTGAAGCATATTAGATTGTAAAAAGTCTATAATTACAGTAGGCATACAAGCTGACAAAAAATGCAATAAATATACGCAACACAACAAAAAAAGAACGCAAGTTGTATATATTTGCTTTTAAATCAAAATAAAATTACGCCAATATATATTTTTTTAAGGACGAGAAACTATTCTCTGAAAAAAAACCAGGGCGGAAATGAGCGGTCTATGAAGGTCCGGCGGCGGCGTTTACATTCAATATCAATGCTCTAATACGCAAAAAAAAGTTTTTATTTTTGTGTTATTTGCAGTGTTTGCGTGTATTTTTAAATTATTGAACCAAGCAAACTACTAAAATTATTCTATAATGTATTGCAGGCAAAACCGAAAGGCAAGCATGCAATTGACACCCTTAACCCCTTCAAAAAAAATTAACGCCAGAATTATGAGAAGGTCTTTTTTTTGCATATACATTTTTCATTAAAAAAGTTAAAAAAGTTAAAAAAAACAAAGCTCAATTAGGATTGTTAAACACCTTAAACACGTTAAAAATCCCATATTTTTTTACAAAACATGCGCTCCTTGTGCAAAAAATTACAGATGAAGCCCCACTGTAATGTAAGTGTATGTTTTATTTCAATAAAAATAACATGCTTTTTTTAATAAATTAGCAAAAATTATTTTTTTGGCATATTATTTTACACTAAAAAGATATTTTAGAAGCAAGGATGTACTTAAATTCTTTTTAAAATAACAAAGTTAAACACTTTTTTATATGAATTTATATATATTTAACATTAAAACTTTAAACATTTATTATTTACACGAACTAGTTCCTTACATAAAAAAAAATTACTAATTTTTTTAAAGCTAGTTGCGTTGCCATACATATACTCACGCCGATTTTGCAATACTAGACATTAAATAGCCTTTTTTTTAATCATTGGAGTTTTGTAGTTTTTATTGTCAATTCGCTACTACAAAAAATTTTCATATTATCTTTTAACAGCATCGACGTTGTTTGTTTGTTATATTTTTTAAAGAGTCTGTATTTAGTCACGTTTTTTTTATATTGCTTTTCGGTGGGGAAGTCTAGGCATTTTTTATGCGTAATGTTTGTTTAAAATATCCAAAAAAAAATAAAAGCAATAAAACAGCAATTCCGTCAAGTTTTTTTTTTTTTTCATGATCTATAAAATGAATTTTTTTAATCAAAACCAAGTTAATATCAAACCATAAAACTACATCCTTTTACGTTGATTTAAATGTAAATTAAATTATTTTTCTTTATAATTAGATAATTATTTGCAGTATAATCATAAAATCTAGTTTTTATCGTATTTACTTAAAACTTACATCGTGCTGTCTATTTAATTATTGCTTTTCCGCAATTTTTTTTAAAAAAGGGTTCTTAATACTGCAAGCATCGGTAGTTTTGTATTAATTTTGTAAACGAATTAAACTTGAAAAAATGTAGGTATACATATAAAAACAGTATTCAAAAAATTTTCAAGCTATTTTTAAGTGTAACAAAAATCGACCCTCGTGATTTTGTACACTACCGGAGTTAAATGAACCGGATATCCGATGCGCAGATCTGTGAACTGACCGGAGCTGACTTTTTACAAATCGTTTTGTATATATAAGTTTTTTTTTGCTATGTTGTTTTAAAGTTATCTTTGATTTTTTGTACACAGTATTCAAATTTTTTTACTTTTATAAAATAAAAAAGTTGAAATTTTTATTTATATTGCAGGTTATATAATAGTATATGAAATATTTTTATTTACAAACATGATGCAAAATATACTTACAGTCCATAATAAATTTTATGACAATAAAAGAGGAAAAAAATCGGAAAAAAATCGGAAAAATTACTTATTATGTAAAGACAACAGTAATGGTAATTATTTGTACAAAAAAATATTGCGTGCATATAATTTAGTTTTAAATAATAAGTTTTGTTATTATGCTGTTTTTTATGTATTTTAGTATTAAAATAGTACTGATATTTTGACTTCCATTTTTTTGCTGAGCTACGTAGATATAGAAATTGGCACATAATAAGGTTGGATCAGTGCACAGTATATCTCAAAAAATTTACAGCTAACAATTTTTGGTACTATTTTGTTATTAGGTACTTTACTTTTTGATTCAAATTTTACTTCTTCATCTTTTAAAGCATTTTCTTTAGCATCTCGATTGCTATTTTTACGTTTAAGTTAGTTGATATATATAGTCATATTTTATGGCAACTTTTTTGTAAAAAACCAAATTCTTCCAGCAATTAGTAAATGTTGATGTTTTAAATTTTATATAAGAGTAAGTTAAAAAAATTAAAAACAGTGTATAGATGCCCAGATTTACTAACACCTTTTATATGTTGATTGTCAACGCATATTTTATGTACTGCTAACGCATTGATACTAGGCTATGAAAAATGCAAGAATGTTTTGAAGCCGTCTTGAGCAAAAGTTTAAAGTCAAGAAATATTGTTATTGGATAATATTACATCTTAATTTAAGATAACATGTAATTTTAAAGCCCGGAAAAATTATCAAGTAAAACTACAGCTTGACTTTCATAAAATTTAGGTATATTTGAATGGCAAGCGTACAGTTCAAAAAAAAATTGTCAACCATGCCGTTCATTCGCATTATACACCAAGTATGTTTATGTATAGGCTCAATGTTTAAAAGATCTTAGGATAAAGACCTTACCATGTTAAGAGTTTTAAATATAGACCAAAATTCTATGCTTTTGACAATTATGTATTATGTGATTTGATTTTTTCTGTCTCTAGATACATTCCTTTTCGCCAAAAAAATTTATTTGATTTTTCTTAATAAATAAACCTGTCTCATCAAAATAGAAGATTACAACAATCTTATTGTGCTTTGTGTTTGTATATAGTTGCTGCAAAATATAACAGCATCTTTCTCTGATATTATATACTTGTTTTACTGTGCAGATAAGATTACTATAAACCAAGAATCCGTACGCAATTAGCACAAAATTCAGAAGTTTGTTATTTTTAGTTTGTATTTTGGGTAATATATTGTAAAGTAATTGTTAAATTGTTTTTCTATATACCTTTGCTCCCGCTGTTGGCAACGTGGATATTCTTTTTAATATCAATGGGTCAAAACGAATTACTGTTGAACGCTTTTGTTTTGTGCAATTTTCCAGCAAAAGTGGGTCGTATATATGCCACCGACCATACAGATTCGTAGTCTGTATGCCGATTTTTAGCACATACCCGAATCCGGTTGCAATTTTTTACAAAAAAACGTCTGGACTCTATTTACGTAAAACCAGCCGTATTTTTGGTTTTCGGCTTATTTAAAATTATAACTTTTAGGTATTTTTTGCAGCATTATGTATACGCGCGCAAAAAAAAAAAAAATACAAAAAAAGCACTTTGCGCCTTTAATAAAAAATCTATAACTACTTGTTTAATATTTTTTATATCTTTCTATAAAAAACTTAGATCTGGAATAACAGCTTCTTAATATTAAAAAAGCATCAAAATACAGAGATCGCTCTTGGTTTGTTTTTTTAATTTACAAAACTGCACATTTTGTTCAAAAAAATTTTTTTACCGACAAAAAATTCTAAAAAGCATTTATGCATAGTATTTAGTGTATTTGAACGCCACAACAGTCTATAAGTGTCATGTTTATTGGGAAAATCTTTTTTTTTTGTATTTTTTGTTTTTTTTTGAATAATTATAAAAAGGTAATGGAAATTTTTGTATTTAAGTCAATTATTTTACGCGTATAGTACAGGTTAATTTTAGTAACGCTGCTTTGGATGTATCAACCGTTTCTTTGCCAGGTATCAATTAGTCTAAATCCACAACAAGTCTCAAAAAAGTTTTGTAGGTTTATTTTCGAAGTTTTTTTATACGCGGTAAAATGAAAAAAAGAGTAGTCGTAGATAGAATATAATATATTTTTTAAATACTTATTAGACATTTTAAAACATGAGCTGCGCATCTATATCATGGTGTGTGATTTATAAGACTTATTTACATACATACTTGCAAATCATATTTCTTGCTTATATATCTCTAAAAAAAAACAAACTTGTAAAAGGAAAGAAACTCAACATGCCTACAATGAAAAACCAAGCAAATTAGAAAAAAAATATTCTTTTTATCAAAGCCTATGTGTCAAAATAAATTTAATTAGTAAAAAATTAAATAGAGAAAATCTAATCACTAAACAGGCTTTAATTTTCTTTTTCTTGTTAGTATTTTTACCGTATATTTCCGAAAATATTTAAAAATATTTTTAAGAAAAAATACAATAAAACTACATTTAAAAGACAAACTAGTACTATTGCTATAAGACGGAGGCGTAAGTATGTATGATTTAGTAAAAAACGCAATAAGAAGCAGCGTAAAAAAAACAGAGTTAGATTTTCAGTCTAACCTGTAAAGATTAGAAAAGATATTAAAATAAATTTTTCTTTTTTTTTAGAAATACTTTTTTTATCCAAAGAGACACGCTTGTCGCATTTAGTTTTTTGTGCATTTTTTATAATTAAAAGTTAAAGTGTAACAATGCTAATTGAAAAGAATTGGTTTTAAATATTGTAAACTTACAAAAAAAAATTAAATGAACGTTTAAATTACATTTTTGGTATACAAAAAAACAGTTGAAACGCAAACAACAGTACGAAATACAACAAAAATTAAGGTGCTAACTTTACCGCAAAAATCTAGTATTATATAATAGCCCAGCGAATGTATGATTTTGTATTATATAAGAAAAATTATAGGCGCGGCACATTTTTTCTGAAGTTCAAAAAAACTTCCGTTTTAAAAGCATATAAACCTTACAAATACAATGATGAATTTGTCAATATACCTAGAATTTCAAATTATGTTATTTGTGACTGCACAAAAAAATAAGGGATGAGATTTATTAATATTTGTTTTTTAACCGATTTTGGATATTTTATGCGTTTGCCGATGCGTGTAATGTTTTATCAATTTTAATTTATATGTATTTTAGCTGAAACTATTAAGTATGTGCGTAATCGGACAAAATGTCTGTTAAAGCAGCTTATATTATAAAAAAGATGCCTTTTTAAAAAAAATACCAAAAAATACATATAAATATAAAATTACAATTTTTATCGATGTTAATTTATGAACGAAATATAATTAATTTAATAAATGTATATGTCAAGTACAAATATATATTTTTAATTGCTCTTTTTACTCATTTAACACTTTCTACTAATTTTTTGCACCATAACATCAATCGTTTTTGCCAAAAACCGGAATATAAATTTTATTTTAAGCTCTACTGAACAATTTCTAAAAATTTGTTAATGCAAAACTTATTATGCATTTCTTGGCTGGTTGTTGCATATTTTTTGTTTTTTTCCAGCACAACAGACCCCCGATTAAAACCTAAAAAACAACAAAAAACACTAATATATATCTATAAATATACAACAAAAAATTTACGCTTAGTTTTTTTACTGCTAAATCTTCATTTTTTTTAATTGTAAACAAATAAAATTAAATTGTTGTTTTGGTTATATACCGTTTAATTTTTTGTTTTTTTTTTGATTTATATAATTTAAAATGTAAAAATAGGCAAATGCTAAAGGTTTTGAGCTTTAAAGATATAAAAAAAGTAGCCTAGTCAATTAAATAGATATTTGTACAAATAAACAACAAATATGTAATAAAAAAAGTTATGCAACATATTTTATCTATTTTTAAAAGATGTTAACTTCTGTATAGTTTTTTACAAAAAAAACACATTTTTTATCATGTACAAGGAATATATAGAAAAAGGTAAATTTTTTTATGTAATTGTATAAAACATGTACAATAGAATGCAGAATTTGTATTATAGTGCCCAGATATAATAATTATTATCCATTGTGATTTTATTTATCTCTAAAACATTTCAGACTGGCTACAAAACTGTGTAGGAAAAAATATTTGTTAATACAAAAAAAGCTTGCTTATTTTAATAATACTTTAAATTGTACACTGTAAATCATTAATTGCTTTCAGGTCGTATAATGTGACTATTAATTTTAAAAAAGCGAATCTTTACTAACAGGGATTGTTGCAAAACAGATAGTTTGTATATAAAAGGATAATGCGTATTTGCATATGACATGTAGCAAAACTTTTCCCAGAAAAAAAGATAGTTGCAAAACAGCCGATAATTTATAGGAAATTATAGAATAAAAAAAAAACAATTATTAAAAACAAAATACATGAGCAACCATTCATATGCAATTGATTCAAAAACTACAATAAAAAACTGCAATAAAACATTGTAAATTCGGAAGTATACCAGCTTTATCGAAACTAATAACTGTACAGGATTTTCAGACTTTTATCAATATTTGCAAAAGATCGTTAATTAGTATTGTTACTTCTTAACAAAACACTCAATTGAAGATTTGATTTTTGTTAAAAAAAGATATCAGCAATAATTAAATTACCTATGAATGTTTTTTTTTAGGTACAAATATTAAATCCGTCACTCTTTATGTTATATGTATAGTGTACTTTATAGTTTCGGTTATACGGCTTAAGGGCGATATTAAAATTGTGTATAAAATCATTTATGTTAGCATAGGTTCGTTTTTGTTAGGTGCGTAAGAATTGTGGTCTTTTTTATCCAATTTTGGTCTTTTGTGTATCAAAATTACTGTTTTGTTTGCTGTTTATCTTTGATTAAAGGGAAAGTTATGCCGTCGATTAATTTTATATGTCTAGATTTGACATATTAAAAGGAAAAATGTACATCTTGTAAATAAAACAAAAATGGCTTTTTGCGCAAAAAGCTCTTTTTAAACTTACTTTGGGTTTGAACATGTACATGTTTACAAGGTAAAAAGGAAACAAAATTTTTTGTTTATAAAACATGATATCTTTAATTTGGTTTGTGAAATAAAAACTGCATAGAGGTTATATATTAATAAAAAATAGGTTGCGTACAATAGCATCAAATTATCTAACATATTGTATTTTGAAATTTTTATTGTTCATAAAGGTCTTTACGTTTTTGCTAGTATTAATATAGTATTCTTTTTTTATGTATATGTATAAATTGTTCGTATCCTTAACAAACGGATTTAATATAGGTTTTGTCGTACAAAAAAAACATAAACGTTTAGCTTACGAATAATCTTTTTGTGTAAAAAGCAGATAAAAAGTTTTAAAACCAGTTTTTTTTCGCAGAATTTATTTACGAACACTTATGTCTACTATATTTAACGCATAGAAAAAATGGATTTTTATCATTATCTTCTTTCTATGTAATACCATTTTTCTATGCAAAAAATACGTTTTATTCTTACTCGTTATGCGCATAGGTCGTGTGACTGCAAGCATGTGCAATCATTTGATATATATCACTAGGCAAAATAAAAATTGATCTCTTATAACGTATAGACACGTAATATCACTACACTATCTTATATTGTATGCAAATCTGACTAACTTGTAGACATTGCAAGTATATTGCAAAAGAAACATCATTTAGTTTGACATTCTATACGCATTATATCGTATACTGTAAAACAGAGCGCCATTACCAAAACCTTTTATTTTATTTATGTTTACTTTGCGTTTATCAGTTTATTATATAGTTTTAGAAAATTGAACACAAATAGACAGGGTTCAAGAAAACCTCAACAATTAAAATGAAACAAAAAAAACTATAGTTAGCAAATACTTGTCTTATTTTTTGTAACCAATTTTTTGATACCGCAGGGCCGAGGCAACAAGATGTGGAACCTGAGACAACACAAATGTAGCCCCAGGCATTTGCATAGATAGGATTTGTGTACATGGGTATTCTGTATATATATGTAAAAACCGTATAAATTATTTGCCGATGATATTCATTTACCTTGCATTTTTGAAAAATTATATTTTACTGTTTTAAATTACAAATTTTTTGTCTAAAAGAAAGTATATCACAAATAAAATATCCTCAACCCTTCGTTATTTACACACAAAAACATTCTAAAAAAAGCTTGGTTCGTAAATATTTTGGCTTTTAAAAATTATGCGTTGTCCCCAGATGTCAATCACAGCTGAAATTTGTAATATTGTTTTTTAGTACTAAAAATAATTTTTGCCTTTTTTGATTGTACCAAAAAAAAGGTTTGTTGAAAACATTTTCCTCGTGCAGTGGCTTGTAGAGAGAAATATGTTGACATAAATTTACAGCTTGTAAATTAAAAAAGCAAGTAAAAGACTGTATTGCTTTGTGTCTAAAAGTTAAGTATATAATTTTTGTGTCGGTATATCGACAGTTTTCTTGTAAAAAAAAATTAAGAAAATTAAATTGCAAGCTTTTCTATTTACTATAAGTGTATAAAATGTAGACTGTGTACAAATTAATCTAGACGCTTTCTCTAATAAACAATATGCAAAAACACAAAGTATACAGTTGTCAAATAAAAAAACATGTCGTGCATACAGGTTACACATGAACAATGCAAACTCAAAAATTAAAGTACTTGTATGCAATATAAAATAAAAGAGAATAGTCAAGATGCTAACCAAAACAGATAAAAAATAAAATCAATAATTAAAAAAAAAGATTTTACATGTAATCAACACTTTATTTATTTTAAACAATCAAAAATAAATAGACAGTGTTTTTTTTCGTTGTATTTATTTATAAAACCGCCACATCGAATTTTATTTTTCGCTTAACATAAAACGCAATGCAAATAAACGACGTTTTACGTAAATATTTAAAACGCCAACACCATATATTTTTATTCACTTGCATTTGCATGTTCAAGATGAGCATGTATACCTAATAACAGCATTTTTTTCGGCTTATTGCTTTCTGTAGTACACTCTGGATATGATACAGACGTGTAATTTTTACAAGCAGATAAAGACAAGCAAACTATATAACAATATTATTTTTTACTAAGGAAGAACTTATAGCACAATGCCAATTTCTAATTATTGTTTTAGCAAAAAAAAGTGCAATGAAATAAATTAAACCAAAAGCGTATATCTTTTGTAAATTTAGTACAAAATATATACCTTTTTTGCATCATAAATGGTAAATAAGAAATATTTGAAAATTCGTGCAAGTAGGTATAAGGATATTTATACGAAGTTTTTCTTAATTAGTACTTTGTTATACATAAAGCTGTTAGTAAAATTTAATTAAATATATACAGTTATTAAAGTGATAAATGCAGCATAGATAACAGTTATTTGTCAATTCGCTGCGAATTTTATAATTATAACAAAATATGAAGTACAATCAAAAATGGACGAGAACAAGAATTTTCATGCAAGAATTTTGCAAAAACTATATTACAAAAAATTGAATGCGCAGTAAGACTTCTGCTAAAGTTCTTAACATATAAATTAACGTAAGGAAGCATTATGAGGAACCACCATACCGAAAAAAAATTACAATATATATATTAAAAAAACAAAAAAGCAGTATAAATTAAAACAAGAGCAAAAAAATCTTGTACAGGCGAAAAATCTTGATAAAAAATCATGTATAAGCGCAACATTGATAAAAATTTAAAAAAACCATAAAACTGGATTTTATTTTAATAGTAAAAAAAACACCTGTAAATGTAAATAACGCTTCCGGGTTTATTTTGTCACAAGATAAAGATGTAGTAATAACAAAACAAATATAAAAAACTTTTTTTTTTAGTTCGATACAAGTAATTATATAGTATAATAAGAAAGTTGGTGCCTTTTTACAATCTTATTTTTAATATGGCAGCCTAGCAGTGCTGGCAACAGTATTTTTGTTCGTATATAAACAATATTACTTAGAAAATACTATTTTTTACAGTATTGTAAGACTTAAGAACTTACAATATTTTGGTTTTTTGTTGCGTAAAGTGTAAATCACTGTATTAAACACTTTAAAAATCCCGTTTTTTGTCTTAACTTTTAAACAAGGTCGTCAAATTACAAAGGTAGCAGGGTTAGAGCATGTATGCCTTCTTTTTGTAAAAAAAACAAAAACTTTTTTTAATAAGCAAAAAAATAAGAATGAAGCATTTTTTATGCTTGTTTTTAGAATGTTTTTAATCAAAAAATATTTTTGAAACCTTTTTATGCATATGATTGGATAGCCAATTAAATGTAAATGCCCTTTCAATATATAGGAACGCGTGATATATAGTATAATAACACGTTAAAATATACTATTGTAGTTTGTTATAGTATTGGTTTTATATCAAAAACAAACATAAAAAAAAATATCGTTCCAAAACCATACAGTTTTCGTTTAATACAGTAAAATGTTGTTTAATTAACCTTAGTGCAAAAAACAAACCGAACTAGTAAATCTTGCAATAAGGTTACTAGAGAAACTTTTTTTATTGTTGTAATATTATTTTTTTTTGCCATTGTTTCATAGTTTTTTTAAAGAAAGACAAAAGCATCTCATTACTTCTTCCCAATTATACAAAAAGTATATATTAATGTGTTGTTTTTTTATCGGAAATTAAGTTCTCTTGCGTTAGTACAGTATAAATTACCATTTATCATGTTTTAAGCATTTTAAAAACCTTTTAGTTTTAAACAAAGTATAAAATGAAAACTGAAAGCATAAAAAAAAACACATAAGTATATATATTTTGTTTTTTATGGCATCTTTTTACGGGAACTCTGAACAACTGCCTAATTTGTTTCCTCGCCTCATCACTGGGTACATTGAACATGCTTATTCTTTCATACCATATCTAAATCAACAAAACACGTCTTAGCATAGAAAATTGGTTCAAAATGTATCTAAGTATAATTTTTGCCTAAAAAATATTTAATTCATGCATCATAACTATAAATATAATGCAGAATCGGCGAGATTGAGTATAGAAGTATATACTTATACAAAAAACGTTTCGGTAAAATTTATCAACAAAAAAAAAAGATTTAATCACGCTTACAAGTTTTTAACTTTCAATTTTTATTGCTGCGATTTTTTATATCTTCATTTTGTAATTAAAAATATCTTTTAATATTTTGATATCTACAATCCACATATATATTTTCTAATTAAAAAATACTGTTTCCTTTTCATATGAAAAGTATTAATGCCGCAAATTTTTATATGCCACCAATTTAATGTAACTTTTTTATTGACGATTTGTAAATACCTTTTTGTTTTATGGAATATCGTAAATTTAATAGGAAAAGGTTTACCAAATCAATATATAAATATATATATTCTAATTGAACTACTAAAAGTATTATCTTTTTTTCTGAGTATTGCTTATTGGAAAGTCAATAATAAAGAGTAACTTAATCGTTTGTAATAAATAAAAAAATTGGTTTTATGTTTTTTAATCATCTAAAGTCACTTTTACTGTTAAACAAAAAACAAAACATGCGGTGTCTTTTGAGCTTACATTCACAATTACAAAATAGTTTTTGATTCATTAAAACAACCGATATTTATATAAATATACTTTTAGAACATTCGCGTTGTGCATCATTTGCTGTTAAAAATCTTTTACACGTAAGTTTCTAATTCTTACGGTCTTTTTTTATCTAAATTGTAAAATCTTTGTTTTTTAAGTTGCAAAAAAATCATATAGCGTATATTATACGTTGCGATAAAAAAAATGGAAAATATTGAGAAATATAGCGACAATAATAATTTAGGAAAAAAAAACCAATGGAAAATAGGCATGAAGTGACGTACATTTTTTTATGTGAACAGCAAAAGCACATCGGATAATTTTTTAAAAAGCCGTTCTTTTATTATTATTGTACAGCAAATTTGCATGCATTAAATTCAAATAGGGATTGCAATCCCGGGATATCAAAAAAAGGCTAAAAAACACATTTCGGGAAATTATACGGTGATCCCGGCATCCCGATATTATATTGTTTTTTTTATGTGTTTCAAATGTATTATTTGAAAAAGCTACTCTTGCAAAGCGTTTATAATCGTACAAACTATGCTATAATGTACAAAAAGTAATAGGCTTTCTTCATAAAACTACCTTATAAAAGAGTTGTAGGCATTGAGGCAACAAAAATATATATAAATGCCTAACGAGCGCAATTGAGCACGTGTAATTTAGCCTTAAAATGCAAACTTATGTAAAATGCAACATTAAGGCAAATTCCGAAATAAAAGTATAAAACATAAGCCAAAATTTATAATTTGTACTTGTTGAAAGTATAAAGGAATTTTTTTCTATTTCTGTCTTCTTTTGGTCATATGAATGAGAATTCAACAATTTAATAGTCTTAATATCGTAAAAAAAAATTGTAATAAGTTTAAAACTTTTAAAGCGGAAAATAAAATCGTATTAGCAACAAAAAAAAAATATTAATGCAAGTCATTTTTTAGGCTGAACTTTTTTTTTTTTCGTTTTATATCTCACGACACCAACTTACGCATGCAAAATAGCAAGAGGGTAGCATGCACGCAGAATTGACTGCGTAGAGTCACAGATTCTTCCTGCAGTTTTCTTCTGTGTGTCGCTTTAGTAATAGTGTTTAGAGAAGCACTTGACTAAAAGAAAATCATTTCAAAAAAAAAACGTTATGCCTTTATGCTTTTTCTGATATCCAAATTACCTATTCATTAAGTAAAAACACGGGAAACAGTTTTTTACCACCGGCTTATATGCCAATCTAAAAATTTTTACCTCTTTGTAATTATTCAAATTTAGAAAATGTTTTTTAAAACCATAGCGTTGTTATTTTTCTTTACGCTATTAAATGCACATTTTTTGGCCAAAACCAAAACAGCAGGGTGTGTAAGATTTCTCTATGCATATATAAATACATATTTTAGGGGCGTGCAACTGGATTTTTTTTTGACCGCTGATAACTTTTTTCCTACGTAAAACATAAAAAAATACGGGAATAAACAACAAAAAAAACCTGGTTTAAATTTGTATACGTAAATTAAATCTTTGGCATTTTTTGTGGCGAATTAAAAATAATGAGTCGTTAAAAATGGAGTGCTCGTATAAATAAAAAAATACAAATACATAGTGATTTTTTATGAAAAAAAGTGTTTATTAAAAAAATTTTTGCATAATACTTTGTACCACTTGCACCTATTTAGTTCTTTTTTTACGGTCAGAAAAACAAAAAAAAAAATTTCAGTCATTATTGTTGCATATGTTTTTTTCTATTATATAAAATGAGACACAACGAATGCTTTTTTTTATAGAAAAAAGTCGAAAATTATAAAAATAAAAAAATCATAGTCAGTTTTATTATATAATATATAGCTGTAAAAATATGAACAAGTATAACACATGTATAAACAACATAATAAATATATACAGAACGACACTGTGATGCAAGCGGTGTATATTTATACGATTTTTTATATTTTTATATAAAATTATTGTGTGTAAAATGCAAATAAACATGTTATTTATAAAAGGTAACTTTAAAATGACAGCATTTTAGTCAAATGAAGCTAAGGGTCTGCAATATTTGCGTAAATTTTTATTTTTACTTTGTAATAAAAACTATTTCCTACTATTTTCGTTATTCTGGCAAAGATACTTATAATCTATACGAAAATAAAGTATATATACATTTTTTTTTACTTGTATCGGTTTGAAAAGTTATTCTTTAGATTATGCATTAAGTGTTTTACGATCTACCTGGAATTTTGTGCATCTTTTGAGTTCGTAAGCAAATATAAATAAATCTATGCAGTTTTCGACTCATTCGTACAAAGAGTCCATGTGTTTATTTTAAAAATTAGTTTAAAAGCACCCTATAAAATTTTTTGTGCACAAAACCAAAACTAGAGTATGCAAAAAACATCCTGGCAATTTATTCTATATTTTTTCACAATAAAAAAAGATAAATATGCATTAAAGGGTAATTTAATACGACTTATGAAATCCTGGTATACATCCCGGGATAGCGTTTTTATACGTTTTTTTTGTCTCGGGATTTCTTAACCGGGACTTTGCAAAACTATATTCTAAAATCCTAAAATTTTGCTTTATTTGTGTGTTTATTTTTCTTTCAGACGCATATATTTGTAGCAGTATATCCGCTTAATAAAACATCTGATGCATACTCTGCACAATTTCTAGTTTTTTGTCCTTGACAAATTTTTATTGTAGTTGTAATTAATTCTTATTTGTATAAAAACATGAATTTTAACGTTATTCATAGTTTCTGCATATTTTGCACAATAGAACTGTGTCAGTTTTTGTATGTTTTTTTTTAGCAATGATATGTTTACATAGTTTTGTTTTTTATTGTTTGTTACTCTACAGATTTCTTGCAACTATCGGCTTAAATATAAAAAGTTCAGGTACCGCTTTTTTAAAAATTGCAAAATTGCTGAATTTTGGATATTTGTTTATATGCCTGATAATTTTGTTTATTACAATATGTAAATCAATTTCGTATATTTCATATTTAATATACATATTAGACTTACGTCAACCTTGGCATAAAAAAAGATATTAAAAGCATTTTCTTTCTTAAACCTACAAATGCATAGACAAAAACTTAAGCCGTGTTTTTTTTCTAAAAAACACGTGTTCTTTGGGAGAGTTTTTTTAGAAACGTTTTTTTAGTTAACAGTTATGTCTTTTTTTACACTAATAAACGTTTCCTATAGGTTTTTATTAAAAAAATGGTATGGAAAAGTGGTTGTGTTTTTTTTATAATAAAACGCTTTTGTATAAACGTTTTTATAAAAAACACCAGTTTCTAAAAAGCGTGTCTTTTTTCCCTGTAAAAAACGTTTTTTAACAAAAATCCATCAATTTAAAAAACGTTTTTTTACTTCTTTTAACTTGTGCGCGCTGAAAAAACAAGTATTTACTTGTTTTTATATCTATTATAAACTTTATAATGACTAAGCAGAATATATGAAACATCAAAAATCGCAAAA
Source organism: Agrenia bidenticulata (assembly GCA_034694785.1). NCBI lineage: Eukaryota > Metazoa > Arthropoda > Collembola > Entomobryomorpha > Isotomidae > Agrenia > Agrenia bidenticulata. The sequence goes on along the minus strand of JAQFYM010001649.1, from coordinate 13,396 downwards.
ATTTATTGAACCAATAATAAAAAAACAGGAAGGATTTTAACCAACTGTTATGGGGGCGTGGTACTCCCTCTTCCTTTAGACGTACATTTTCATGCCTGAGGTCAAAAAAAAGCCTTTTTTTGTTAGAATATTTTTTGATTAAAATTATTTAACAAACAAACCTTTCAAAAAATATGAATGCAATAATGCTTAAAAAAAGTTTGCACGCCGTTTGGTTAAAAAACGTTTTCTCAAGTAAACATTAAAAAGACACAGTGAAATAAATGTTTTTTAAAAAAGTGTTTATTATTAAAAAAAGACAAAAATTTTTATAGTTTGCTCATTGTTTTTTAATGTAGAAAAAATACAAATTTGGTTTTTCTAAATACACTTTTAAAAAAACGTTTGTGTAAAATAAGACAATAAGACACGGCCTAAGTATTTTGTGTTTCAAATATTAAAGTATTTCGTAGTTGATATTCGCAAAAACACTTTTTTGTGATCTTCACATATATTTGGTAGGTTCCGCCAAAGCAGAAATAAAAAATCGCACATATTTGTGTTTTTATTTTCTAAGGGGTATAAAATAATCAAATACGAACGTTTACTTTTACTTTTTTTTTTTAAAGGTATAAAATATATAAGACTTATGCTTGCGTTGTAAAAAAACACAAATAAAACACTGAAATATAGGCATGTTGCATATTATATATATAAATTAACATTAATATAATGACAAGTTGTATATGTATAATCTATACTTAACATATATATATAATTTTAGGCTGTATATTTATTAAAAAAAAAGTTTTTTACTACTCTGATTAAAAAAATTTCTTTATATTTTTCATAAACAAAATTTTTTTAAATTACTAGACAGTAATACTGTCTATAAAATTTTGTATATTGTAAACTCTTTATATATATACGAATTCTTTAATGGCCAATTTTTTGTCAAGTATATATAGTAAATTTTTTACTATATATAAAACAAAAAAAAGAGTGTTTTAGTTATTTTAAAAATATCTTAAAAGACCAAAAAATGGTAAAACAATGTCGAATCCAATATTATGCGAGAAAAAAGCGATTTTAATATTTATTGTACTGTATACTAAAAAATGGTAAAAAATGTATATATTAAACATATGGAAAACGCCTATTATATTAAATCTCACAAATTTTTTTTTAAAGAAATATGGGTTGCAAATCGATTCATTAATTGCAACACTTTAACATATTTTTACAAAGCATTGTCAACTATGTAATATTTAGTATACCCAGTTTTTTTGTAAACGCGAAATTATTCTAGTGGATGGTTGCTTTTTATTTTTTTTGTAATCCTTTAAACAGTTACATTAAAAATAAGTAAAAAATGCACTTCATAAAACCTGTTTAAAACAAAAGCAAGTAAACTTGCGTAGATCACTTGTTATATTCATAATTTTAGTTCTCAGTTTTTTTTTTCTTTGCATAGACATAAACGTAAAGTCAAAATATTTTAAAGATTGTAAAACGCAAGTTTACTCTATTTATAACTACGTTGACAACAGTGTGTTATAAAAATTATATGCACATATGACACACATCAATGTTCATATATTTCATATAACTTCGTGCATTCATTCATCTAAGGAACACCACCAGATAGTACAAATTTTTATTTTTGATTTTCTATATAAGTATTTGAAGATTTTTTTATTGTATCTAAACGATATCTTTAGTAACCCACGACCCTTTACACCGACCGCAATTGATTTTTAAAAGCCGGTCATGCTTTTTACTAGCATTACCATTAGCCTTAACTCGTTTTGCCAAACAATAAAAAAGGCGGTTATCGGGGATCGGCGCATATTCACTATAAAATAAAAGATGTTCGGCCCATAAAAAGTTTTCTATTTTAAACAATAAATACTGTAATTAAGAAGTAAAAAAAACAATATTATATAAGGTAAAATATAAATTATACTTTATCTTAGAAATAGAAATACTGGTTTTGTATTTGGATCTGACTTAAAAATATAATGCGCCAGTAAAGTTTTTTTAAGACGATTTTACAATTCTTTATACAAAGGAATGTACAATATTATTCAACGAACCATTAAAAATACACATATAAAACACGCACAATGCAATTCAACTGCCTAATATTGGCAATCCTCTGTATAATGCAAGCCTGGATGGTTTAAATTTTTTTACGATGTGTAAATACAGCATAGTGCATAAAATATAATTAACAAGTCCTATTATATGCATAGTTGTAGAGTAAACATGTATATAGCCATACGAAAGTTAGATAATTATTTATTCAATGGAATAACAATGTAAATTCATTTTTGCAAAACAAAAAAAATAAGATGTAGTTATTGCTTTCATAAACTATGTACTTTACACAAAATTATTATAAACTCATCTATTATACTTTTAGTTTTTGTAGAAAAAAACAGAACTAATTTAATCTATGAAAAAAAAAAGTTTTGCAGATTACCTTACTTATTGTATTAATTATAAATAAATAAAAAGACAAATAAAAAGTAAAAAGTATAGCAATGTAAAAAATATATTCATAATAATACTGCCGTAAAAAGCAATGACATAAAATTTGTTTTTTTTTAATTTCGGGTAATCTTTGTAGATTTATATGAAATACTAAGAGCTTAATATTAATATCGTAATATTCAAACGGGATATTGCGTCACAGGTGAAAATTTTTTTGTTGCATATAATTAAAAAAACCGTAATTAAAACAAGAATTTTTTTGCAATAAATAAACGTAACGCCCAATCGTTAACTTGTACCCTATAAACTATTAAGTTGCATCAAAAAAATCGAATACACTTTTTTGCCAAAAAACGATTTTAACTATATATTTATACATCTATACGCAACTTTTTACTTTAAAACTGCAAAAAATACATCATTAAGAAAACAATCTTATACGCGTTGGCGTCAAAGATTGAACAAAATTGTGTTAATACTTTTCTACTTTTGCCTGTATCTGTTTATGTTGTTTCTTCTCGTGTTGTTTAATTTTGGTTCAAATCAAAAATATTATAGATTTTACAAATTAAAGAAAAAAAAAGTACATTTGCGTGCTGAAAGAAAACGCAACCACTACGAAAATTGCTTTCCGGTGCGACACGTTCACTAGCAACGCTCATACAGGCAAAATTTTCATTAAGTAGACTTATGTACTGAGTAGACTTATTTAACGAAATAACTTCTTTTTAAAAGCTGTATGGCACATTAATCGATTTTGCCTTGCACTTTTTACGTTTGTATTTAAAAATATACAACTAAGAAAAAAACCCTGGGTTGCTTATGATATAATACTTAATCGAACCGAATAAAAATCCATAATTTTTTTTATTTTTTTTTGCCTTGTATACTATCCAGAACAGTTTTTTTTCACCTCGTTCGTAGATTTTGTTTGAGGTTAAAGTCAAAAGAGAAACTTAATTATTTGTAAATAACACGCATACTAAGTTCAAATCGAAAAATAAATGTTGTATTTCCGGTCTATTTACCATAAAACATGTTTTGGTGGACTTTTTTATAGTCAAGAAAAACCCACTGCAGTTATTTGTAAGTATATTCTTTACAAAAAGCATTTTATCAAAAATTACTGCAGAAAAAATCGTTTGTAAAAAATCCAAAAGATCCATTATTAAAACGCATTTTTTTTGAACCGAATATATTTTTATGTAGTTTTACCTGTTTATTTATTGTTTTTTGTGCATAGGCATTATATAGTTTTTTTATTAGATGAAAAAGGGTTTTTTGATTTTATGAGCATATTTCAGTGCTAGAAAAAAACATTTGTAGATGTTACTAACAAGAAATCATTGCCTTTTATATTTTAAATATTAGAATAAATCGATATCTATATAAAATGAGAGAAAGAAAAGTCTAAAGAACTATTCAAAAAAATACCCAAAAAAATTATTTTTGTGCATAAAAAATATTTTTCATGTCTTGACAATATAAAGCGGTTTCTTCGATCTAATAATAACAACTATGGGCACAGCCTAATATTTTTTGCTCAAAACGCGTTACAAAAAATTAAATCTGCACGGAATGCCTATTGCAGTCAAGTTAAAAAGATTTAATTATTTACAGAAATAATTTAATGTCGAAACATAAATTTTTGTTATATATCACCATTTTGTATGTATATTTATGGCGCGTGGTGTTTTCAAAGTTTTCAAGTCTTACGCGGCAAAAATTTTTTTAGAAAATCCAACATAGTATCTAGAAATTAGTTATATTTTAAATTTACGTGCTATGAAAAAGCAATTAAAAACATATTTTTTATTTTATAAAACATTTTTGGTAAACATAAACATATAAAAAATTTCTTTTGCATAAAAATGTTTTTTACATAAAAAAAATATCATCTTGCTTTTTGCGCTAAAAATTATAGTGTTGACACTCCCTACTAGTTGCCAAATGTTAGTGTGCGGTAATTTGCCAGCCTAGGCGTGTATTATGGAATGGCAATATACGATGGCGTATACATAAATGACGCACGTGATTTTTATGAATAAGTTGTTATAAAAATAATACAAAAAATCAATTTTTTTTTGTAATGCTTATACAAATTATGGCATTGTTATTAATTGTATAAGTAATAAACTACTATTTTTATGTCTGACTAGTTTTGCTGGACTCATTACGATGTATAACGAAAATTAGTTACATAAAAAGTACTTATTACAAGAACCGGTATTACGAGAGGGATGGCAAAAAAAAGGCCACCCATACTTTTATTGAGTAAATTTTCAAAAAACAGCATATAAGCGATTCTATGTTTAGGTAATGAAAAAACGAGTTTTTGTATTTATTCCGACTCATGGCATTTTTTTTAGTTTAAATTTTAGTCAGGGAATCTTTTTACAGGGCTCCACTTTGACTTAAACCGGCTCTGCTAATTTCATAAAAAGTAATTTTTAAGAAAACCATTTTTATCGCGAATATAAGAAATATTATAAATCATTATTACCTAAAGCATACAAGACAAGTTTTTATTTTTAAACACAAATTAAGTGTTTTTTTTTGCGTGTTATTGTCTCTTTCCTTTGAATGCAAGGCTACATTTACTATTTACTTGACGAAAATTTACTTTACTGTACTGTATTCCATAAATTCACGGACTTACTGCAACCAGCATACAATTATACACAATAAATTTAGGATTATTTATTATATGTACAAAATATGATTTGTATTCTATATTCATTTTAAAAGACGTTTTGTGGAGTTTTGTAATTTTACGGATTAAATGCGTATTAATATGTTGAAAAGCACGTAAAACGCTACATACGGTTTAAATAATACTGTTAAAAATATTTATTATTGTTTCATTATTTGTAATCTTTTCCTTAATTTATAAATAATATCATTCTATTTTTTGCATAATTTTTTTTTGCTTATACATGTAGATTTATTTTTAGAATTTCTGATACTTCAATTAATTTTTGTTTGTAAACACTAAAATACTGGTTTTTGGGTAGATATAATTATAAAAAAAATGCTCAATGCGTATTTTGTACATATAATTGTTACAATAAGTTTTGCTGATTAAAAAGAAAATTATTGCGCAGTCTATTATGAATAAGAAAAGTCTAAAACTACGCTTTATTGCAAATAAATATTCTTGCTTTGTTTTCAATTAAAGGTATTCTATTAATATTTTGAACCTTTAAAAAATGCAAAAATTTGCGTAAAATGTACGAAAAACAAAAAAAAAAGTAATATTTGTCGTATAACCGCAGTTTTTAACAATTTTTTTTTGATTAGAAGTAAAAAAAAAACCACAAAAAATAGCAATTTAGTCTATAGGATTCGACTAAAATAATTTTCCGATAATTTGGTTTTTATGGCAAAAAAAAATTGTTGCCTTTCATCAAAAATTAAAATCAGAGAAATGCAGTGTTGTGCAGTATAAATAATAAAAAAACGGCATTTTTACATTCTTGTTTTGAAAATGGCCATATCTATTAATGGCACTTTCCATTTTAGTATAAAGCTCTATAACTACTAAAACAACGCTTTAAACACATTTCTAGATGAATCTAAAATTTTTTGGCAAATATACAAAAAAAGTTTTTATGTCGGAAAAGTAATGTAAACCTGTTTCCTTTTTTACTTCACATCATTATATTAAAAGATTTAGTTAATTATAATACGGTTTTTTACTTTTTATTTTCAATGTTTCAAGTTCACGCGACTTTAGACAATTTATGTATGAAAAAAACATATACGAAAAACCTTCAAAACTTTTTTGTCTTTTTGTGCGTAATCTATACATATTGTCTCATTCAAAATTTTCAAGCTATTACAGTGTATATGCATTCTTGCTTTTAACTAATATTTTGGGGAATAATTATGCGGTTGTGCATAATTTTGAAACAAACCTGTGTGTAAATATGAATATATATTTTAAAAGCTCTTGTTGCTTTTCGTTTTTTATTCTTATATAAAAAGCAGCAAACATTTTTCTTTAAAAAATCTAATATCGCAAAATCCAAACTCGAACACAACAAAACAAACTTTGTGAACTGATCAGACACAAACCTTTGTATTTATTGTTTTTATTCGATTAGGTAAAGTGTTTTTTATGATTGGTTTTGCGTATGTAATTTTTTAACATTTTGGATTCGTCAAAACCTTTATATGTCAGAACTTTTTGTTAAAAACACAATATATTGAAATCGTTTGTATGTTAAATCAGAACTCAAAAAAACGTCAACGTTTATTACAACAAAAATTTAAAAATTAAGAGCAGTGCCGTACCCAGAAGGGAGGCGTGGGGCAGGGGGAACGTGCCCCCAAAAAAAGTTGCGCTTAAATGTAAAAAGGGTGTCTTTTTTGTGCAGAAATTTTTTTTGATTTAAAATTCTAAAAAAAAAAGTTTATGATAGAAAATTTCCAAAAAAATAAAATAAATTTTGCTTTGTAAAAATCGTGTTTTGACCCCTAGTTTTGCAAAAACTGACTAGCCTTCCGTTAGAAATAATTACTGGGTATGCCACTATGTTAAAGTCAAATAGAAACTTTTAAAAACTTTAAGAAATTTATTTATGAAGATGCAAACGCAATGGCGGATTAAAGCAGTGGGCAAAAGGGTATGGGCAGCGAGGCCCACGTCTAAGATGGCCCGTAACAAAAAAATGTACTTTTTTCCAACATAAAAATATATTTATTGAATTTCATAATAATATGCATATTAAAAACAAGATTGCTTTTCCAAGTTTATATTATATTAACGAAGTGCAAACGGCATGGTTTTTTGTCTTCGAGTGTAAAAGCAATATGTTATAGTTTTTTTACTGCAACTTAATACAAAACGCGATCTCCTTTGTTATATTTACGTATTGTGCAAAAAAGAGCCGCTTGTAATTTAAACCATTCATGTTGTACATGCATTTAAGTATAAAACTATTAGCAGGTTCGTTATATTTGTAAATGTGTATGTTTAAATATAAAAAAAGGTCATTTTGCGTTACAATTTGTCATAACACAAAATGACAAAGTTTACTAGCAAAATCAACGTCACAAAGCTATGTTGTGTTTTAGTCCCTGCACTTATTTGTGCATGTTTGACATAATTTCTACTTTGAGGATAATTCACATGTATAAAAAACCTTTTTTATTGTAATATATGCCAATACATGCCCAAAAAAATCAAAAATTGAATAATCAATCTAATTTACTCTTTATTAGAATCTAAAAAAATAAAATGAAATTTTTATCGTACTACCACGTAGAAGCTTAAGCACACAAAAATGTATGTTTTGTGTCCTGACTTAGTCTATTCACAAATGAGTGTATTTGCTTTACAAAAAATATAAGAAAAAATAAACATGCGCACGTTTTGTATTTTTTGACCTTTTTTTATTAAAACAGTTAATGGTATATTAAATGTTTACGCTGCATAAGTATGTATATTTTGTAAATAGATAAAATTTTTATCTGCAACGTTTAAATAATTTCCATAAAGTAAAAAAAAATATTACAGTAGAAAGAAACGGAGAATTACAAAAAAGTTTTTTGCACAAAATTTTGCTGAAGTTTTCAGATTATTTTTTTGGGTGGTATATTTGCTTTGCTTTTTTTTGTTTTTTGAAATTTAAACAGGCGTGGTTTTCTATCCCAAATCAGATCAGGGTAATGCGCAGTTAGGATGAACTTATTGTGAGTTTTTTTTTGCATGTAAAAATGCGAACTTATATTAGTGGCGCCCGTAAAAGGACCAATCAAAAAACTATAATAAATGCAGCAAAACAGTACAGTAAATTGTTTGCATTATACATAAGTATACTAACGCGGCAGTATTCAAAAACAACGTATTTTGAGATGCAAATTGTTAATTTTACGCACTATCGATTTCAGACAACGTAAATTTTTCTAATATAAAGTAAACAGAAAATGTAGCCTCAAATAAAAATGGTGAGATCCAAGTTATACTGTAACAGAAAGGCCAGAAAGTTAACTATCGGAAGCTGGCAACGGCAAATATAGTAGAACTGACGACAATGAAGATGCATTAAAAAACAATAAATTTTATGAACCGCAAGATACAGCACAATGACCTGATTGCTAAATAATACAAACAGTCTACAACTGTGTTACTGCATATACTAAAAAATTGTTGGCTCTCGTATTCAAGCAAAAAACTTTATTTCAGAACAAAAAAAATCATATCAGGATAATTAATGATGAGCATTTTTGTAATTAAAGTAGCAAATAGTACAAAGATTACTAAGAAAATACATGAGTTATTTATTAACAGCTCAAAAGGTTTTTTTTTTGCATGTATTAGATACAGTAGACAAGAATTAGCGTGAAAAAGATGATATAATATAAGGAAACAAAATTTTTCAGCAGTTACGTACTCAAAAAGCTTTAAAAGATTATATATTCACATCGTGCTAATTATATACTAATATAGATACAAAACTTCCATTGACAGATATTATAGCTGCAAATACGCTACGAGAACTTGTTCATTAAGGCAAGACGATGCAAAAAACTGTTGCAACTGTGCGTTTTTTTAGTAAAATGGGTTAAGCATTAAGAGGAAAGAATAAAAGCAAAAACTCATTGTGGTAACGTAGAAGCGTAAGTCGTATAAACAATTGAGTGAGAACAATAGAATTCACGCATCAAATATATACAATCATGCTCATCGTAGATCTGGTAACACGACTATTTATCGCATTGTATTGTAGATAAACTCACTAATGTACTCGCCCATCGGAATTTGCCCAAAATTGTGTTTGAAATAAATGCGGCAACTTTTTCGGCTTCAATAGTAGATTTAATCCAGATAAATCCCATATAGACCAGTTGAGCATAAAACGTAGATAGGTATCATAAGCTGGATGTATACATAAATGTTTTAAGGGCTTTAGACGATATACATGCAAAAAGAAATAAATTAAAAACCCTTGTTGGAATTGACTAACCTCTAATCATTAATTGTACAAATTGACTGGCGATGCATATGAAATGCTGTAAATATGTCAGGAAATAATACGGTGTGATCGCTCTAATGCACAAAAAACGCCAATCCTGTATTAATACTGTAATATCATACCCTGTATCTTTATTGCAACTATGAAGTAGATAAATGCAAAAAAAGCAATGAAAATTTTTGCTTCGTTGCAGAAAGTATTTGTGTTCTTTTCTTCGAGTACTTAAAGATACCGCATTCTATCAGAATGTTATAAACACGAAAAAAGCACTAACTGTAAAGAAAATATGCGATTCTCGATGGTCAGTTGATTTATTGCAGTTGTTCCCTTATGTTTTAGATATACAAACATTTGCGAGGATTTGTATTTTATATTAGGTTTTATAAATTATAATAAAAAGGCAAGGTCAGATTCTCGAGGCATTACCATGGAAGTGTTGTCATTTGAGACCTTATGTATTATTTTTATAAAAAGTATAAGTAAAAATATAAATAAAATAATGAAATCACTACAATATATAGATTTTTTACTTAATAATTGTAATAATAGCTATCAGACTTTGGTTGCATACTGCGAAAATGTTAGAAAGAATATACGAAGAAATAGATAAACCAAGCAAAGATTCTTACAAAAACAGTATAAAAATGTTAGCAGGGACATTTATTCAACTTAAAAAAAATCATACGGTAAATCAATATGAATTTCGACCGTTTTTAAGGTCATATTTATAATAAAAGAAATCAAAAGATACATGAATTAATACGAGATGAATATGATAAAAGAAGAACATCATATGCATGTATATCTTAGCTATTTATACTGTTTTGCGTAAGTCTATCACAAGATGAGAAGAAACATAAAAACGACAATTGCATGAACTTTATAAAGACGTCATAAATTTTGATTATATTAAAATGAAAAAGAACTTTTTCAAAAATTCACGCTTACGCTTGCAAGAAATGAAAATATAGTGGAAACCTGCACAAATTCTACAAAAATGAAAAGGACATTTCCATACATTTTTTTTTTTAAATTTTTATAACGATTCCAATTTCAAACGCCAATGCAGAACGAATTTTTTCTGTTATATAACGAGTCAACAAACTATCTAAAATCTGTACATTTTGCTAAAAGATTTCCCTTGCTATCGATTTTATATAGTGAAAAATAAGAGATAAATAAATCAGATATTGAGAAAATAGTAGATGAGTATGGCGAAAAGCAAATAGGCAAGAAACCAAAAAGGTAAATGATAAAAAACTGGGTAAATTGAGTCCAGATTCTTAAATCCTGTTCGTTTTGCCTTGCATACATAATGTGATTAGGGTTTGCAAAATCCTGGGATAATACATCCAGGGACAACAAAAACTGCAAAAGACGCTATCCCGGGATTCCGCGACGTATTCCGGGATTTCTTAAGTCGTATTAAATTACCCTGTAATGCATATTTATCTTTTTTTATTGTAAAAAAATATAATAAATTGCCAGGATGTTTTTTGAATACTCCTGTATTAGTTATGTGCAAAACAAAATTTATGAGATGCTTTTAAAAAAATTTTTCGGATATAAACGCGTGAACTTTTTGTACGAATAAGTCGAAAACTAAATCTATGTATTTATATACACTTAAAAGCTTGAAATATGCACAAAATCACAAGTAGATTGTAAAACACTTATTGCATAATCTAATGAAAGCACTATTAAATTTGATAAACGTAAAAAAAAAAGTATTACTACTCCTTTTTCGTATAGATTAAAAGCATCTTGGCCAGAACACCAAAGTATCGGAATGTAATTTTTATTACGAAGCAAAAAAAAATATTACTATAATATTGCAGGCTCTACGCTTCATTTAACTAAAATTGATTCATTTTTTAGTTAACGTATATACATAACATATTTATTTTCATTTTACACACAATAATTTTTTGATAAAACAATAAAAATCGTATAAGTATAAACACCGCTTGTATCAAAGTGTCGTTATGTACATAATGATTATGTAGTTTTTACATGTGTTATACTTGTTCTTATCATTACAGCTATATATTATATATTTAAACTGACTGCGATATTTGTATTTTAAATATTTAAGACGTTCTTCTACTAAAATGAAGCATTCGTTTGTGTCTTATTTTTATAAATGAAACAAACATATGCAACAATAATATCTGTCAATACTTTTTTTTTGTTTTTCTGACCGTAAAAAAAGAACTAAATAGGTGCAAGTAATACAAAGTATTGTGCAAAAAGATTTTGCATTAACACTTTTTATCATAAAAAATCACTATGTATCTACCTTTTTTTATATACGCGCACTCCATTTCCTTCAGACTCATTTTTTTTAATTCGCCTCGAAAAATGCCAAAGATAAATTTACGTATACAAATGTAAACAAAATTTTTTTTTGTGTTTTATTCCCGTATTTTTTTATATCTTACGTAGAAAAAAAATATCAGCGGTTAAAAAAAACCAGTTGCACGCTATTAAAATATGTATTTATATATGCATAAATAAATCTTACTCACCCTGCTGTTTTGGTCTGGCAAAAAGTGCACTTAATAGCTACAAGAAAAAATTCAACACTTTGTGTTTAAAAAACATTTTCTAAATTTGAATAATTACAAAGAGGTAAAAATTTTTAGATTGGCATATAAGCCGGTGGGAAAAAACTGTTAGCCGTGTTTTTACTTATCGAATAGTTAAGTTGAATATCAGAAACAGCATAACGGCATAACTTGTATTTGAAATGTTTTTCTTGTAGTCAAGCGCTTTCCTAAACACTATAACTAAAGCGACACACAGAAGAAAACTGCAGAAAGAATCTGTGACCCTACGCAGTCAATCTCGCGTTTATGCCACCCGCTTGCCATTATGCGTGTGTAAGGTGATGTCGTGAGATATATAACAAAAAAAAAGTTCAGGTTTAAAAAAAACTGCACAAATATTTTTTTTTGTTGTAAATACGATTTTATTGTTGCTTTAAAAACTTAAAATTTTTACAATTTTTTTTTACGATAAGAAGACTATTCATTTGTTGAATTCCTATTCATATGACTAAAAAAGAACAGAAATAGATTACTCCTTTATACTTACAACAAGTACAAATTATAAATTCTGGCATATAATTTTTACTTTTTAATTCAGAATTACGATACATGTTGCATTTTACATATGTATAAATTTTAAGGCTATATTTTACTCGCTCAAATTTGCTCGTTAAGCATTTATATCTATTGTTGTTGCTTCAATGCCTACAGTTCTTTTATAAGGTAGTTTATAGTAGAATTACTATTTTTTTTTGTACATTTTAGCATAGTGCATACGATTCTAAGCGTTTTGCAAGAGACGCAGTTTTAAATAATACATTTGAAACGAATAAAAAATAACTAAAAATTTGCCGGGATTCAGGGATGCCGTATAATTTCCTGGGATGTTTTTTATAGCCTTTTGTCTGAAATGGTGGGATCCCGGGATTGCAAAACCTAATTGTGATCAAAAATTGCAAATTAATGAAATGATGTGTAGTTGTAACGTATAAAAACATTCTTTTCACTACCATGAGATTACTCATGGCATTTTAGATTATTTGTAAATGCTCTGTTTTACAACCTTGAATTTTAAAAATATACTAAAAAAACGCATTTTTTTAAAATAAATATAAGAGTGCACTTTAAACAAAAAATTTGTATTTTTTTTTTAATATTTTGCCGAGTTTATTTTTTAATTGTTAGTAAAAAAAGCTTATTTATAAATTTTGTATGGATTTTTTGCCCTATCTTTTTAGAAATTTTTTTGATTGAAGAAACATAAAATAGTAAATATTAACAAAAAAACAAACAAATGAAAATTTTCTGGTAATTCTGTTTTTCCAGACTTTATCCAATACAGAAAAAAATATATATTTTAATCTAAGGTCGGTAACAAATGCATGGCTGTTA
>JAQFYM010001648.1:0-30808 GCA_034694785.1 Agrenia bidenticulata | reverse complement strand
TCTTTTATATAGTAGCATTAATATAAATTTACTAGAAAAGGCTGAATACTTAAAAAATGAAAAATTGTTTATGTATTTAAAAAATATGTCGTATAAAATCGATTGTCTGTATTTATTACAAAAAAAACATAACAGTACCAGTACCGTACCGGTACCGTATCGTACCTGGTACGGTAAAAATCATATAAAAAACACTTGGTATGGTAACGGTACGGTACGCATAGAAATTTTTAGTGCGGTACATTTCTGGTACGGTACACTGCCAACTCTGTTCAAACTTAGAGCAAACACCCTGTATATGCAATTTGAAATGAATAAATATTTCAGTTATAAGTCAAAAAATTAAAACTCATATTGTTATAGAAAACATTTTCCAATTGCGATTCAATACATTTTTTTTATTTCTCAAAGTAAAAAATATTTTTGTCATTTATCTTTTAATTGTAAAAATTTATGAAATATTTACAGACAAAAATTTTATAAAATACAATACCTATATACTTAAGTCATGATGTAGCATTATATCATTATATTATACATTAATTAGTAATAAAATTTACAAAAGAGCATTTTTCACTAATTCTGATATATATATTATTTTTTTAATGCAACGACCGACATAAAATAGCAATAATCACATTGCAAAATTGCTTAAGCTTTTAATTAACAAGCTTACTGTATATGCACAACTGTTCTTTAGCAATGGTAAAAATGTATTTTTTATACTTTTACATATACTAAATTTAGGTTTCAAAACCATAATATCTTAAAAAATCAAGAACTGGTTTTTAAAACCGCGAGAGTTTTTCACTGGTAATTGTTTGAAACCCTTAAAAGAATAAACGAGCTTTTTAAATACACATAACAAGAAAAATAAATTAAAACTGGCATTATTATTGTGTAAAAAACTCTAGATTTTAAAACGAGAATAAATACAAAAATATGTTGTTTCAATTACACAACATAATGAAAAAATTAACGAAATATGTTTACACTTAATAAATAGTAATTACGCATGGTTTTTTTTTTATTTTGCAAACTATAAATCGCGTTTTTTTTTAAACTATGTAAAATAACATACTAAATATTAAGCACAAAGTTCAGTTATATTTTATACAGCTTTACACTCAGACGAGTATTGCATATATTTTTATATATGCCCTTAAACAGCCTTCGAAGTAATTATTCATATCTTTTTATACATTATTACAAAAAATAATTTGCTGACAGATATAAAAGCCAAACCACAGGAGTACGGGTACGTAGTTCGTAAAGAGTCAAAGATACAAAATCACTGTATTTCTATCTAAAAAAAGTTTAACAATGAATCAGATTGAAGAATGCTTGTATTTGCAGAAATTTTATACAGTATAACCAGTTTTTCTCTAAAAAAAATAAGAAAATATCATTTTATAAAAAAATAACGCTATTAAAACATGATGAATGTGCAACTTTTTTTAGTAAAAACTTATCTTATTTGTTAAAAAATTATGTCTTACACAGATAAATTAAGACTATAGATCCGATTTTGCCTTTTTGTATCTACAAAAAAAAACCTATATAATAGAAAATGCAGAAATATATTAATTCTAAAAAGTAAAAATGACAAAAGTTAGGTTTTTTATTGTGAAAAAAGCCAAATTGAACAGTTTTGTATCAAATAATTAGATAATCAGTCAAGTAGTATCTGTATTTTTCATTAACCTTTGCAGGATAGGGTTTACCTACAATGAAAAGCAGTATAAAGTAAACCGTATGCTCCAAGTAAGTATTAACTGTTTGCTGTAATTTTAGTAGACTATTATTTGAATTAGTTGTTTAAGCAATTTTTTTGCGCTATGTATACTTTTATCAAAAAAAGGCCTTCCGAGAAATTTCTAATAAAATAGAAAAAATCCTAAAAATTTTTTTCATTTGTAAAAAGGCACCAAAACCACAAAAACAGAAATCAAATGTACTTTTTTGGTGATTCACGCTGTTTAAAACCAGGGGCGGATTAACAAAATTGGGGGCCCGGGTGCACTTTTTTTTGCTGGGGCCCCCTATTTAAAATAAAAGATTTTTTACAAATATGTGCTTTGTTCACCGCTAAGTTTTACATGTTTTGTTTTTCTTAATGCAGATCTAGATGTTATAATATTTTAAAAAAATCGTAACTAAAAATAATAAGTAAAACAAGCATGATAGCATAAAATTTTTGTGATAGATGATTCCCATTGGCTTTAGTTTTTTAATTTCTAGGATTATAAAAAAAATCAAAAGTTGGAATAAATTTTCCCATATATATACTTTTAATGCTTCTTTTTCTATAAAAAAATAGACTGTGGTTTTTTAAATGTTTGATAATTTGCTATTAAAATCCCTACTTATGCTTTACGCTTATGTGTTCTTTTTTGCATATTGCAAAAATCGGTTAGCGGACAGTTCAACAACTTGCCCATAAAAAAGAGGGGTGGACAACTCGCCAAAAAAAGGTAAATTAGGACAGATTTAATGATATCAATAGTAAAAGAAACAAAAAATATATTACCTGCATTAATATATGTACAATGCTGTAAAACAATCTATAAATACTTTAAAGTCAGTTTTTTGTCTTTTTTTACTAAGCACCTCCCACCCTTATCCTTACCCAATAGCAATTTTACATTCTTTTTTTTTTGTATTTAGTGCAAAAGTTCGTGTTATTTTTACGTATTTTTGGTATCTTTACGAGCTTTTTCTTGTTTTTCATGTTTTTTTATTTGGCGAGTTATACCCTTTTCTTTTTTACATTTTGACTATTTTTGATACAATAATTTGAATTACATTTACGCACTGTACCTTGTTCTGAGATTATCTCATGTTGTGTTTTTTTTTGTTACTGTGTTTAACTATTGCGTTTTATATGAAATTGGCGAGTTGTCCACCTTCCTGTAATAATGGTATTTTTTTCTAGGTATCAATCTGTGTTGCCTTTACAGCGATATAATTTTTTCCGCATCGTAAAATAGATGATTAAAATACAAAACATAAAAACTAATGCTTTTGATATGCTTTTACAAATAAAAAAAATATATTAACGTCGATTTCAATATAAAGTATTAAATGTGCTGATTCTTAGGCAAAAAACGATCTATAAGAAATATAATAAATTTTATTTTACCGTTGTGGGTTAGTGGATACAGCCAGTTAAATAAGTATTGTGCATAAAAGATAATAGAATTTTAAGATGTGTTTATATTGTATTTCTAAACCAAACAGTCTTTAAGACTTATGTAACGATCTGTCTATTTATTGTTAACGCTATGCCCACTTTTCTGCATGATGTAGCATGTTTTTTTAATTGTAAAAAATACCATAAAACATACACAACGTCTTTCTTACATAGTTTTTTTACAGCCATGTATTTTCTGCGACTTACTTAAAAAAGACTTTTAATCTACCATTTTATAAAATCCGATAAACAGGAAAACCAGACAACCCCTTTTATGTATTTAAAATTTGTTGTAAATAATTTTTAGTGTTGATTGTCGTCAATTAGTATAAATATTTGAAAGATTGTAATAGCCGTTTTACAGGAAAATTTTATATACTTCATGGGCGCTTTAAAGGCTGCAAGCTTTACAATGACGTATATTTTATAAAAAAATAAATCATTTAATTCTACATTTTTGAACTGCAAACTAAATCACTTAAGTATAAAGTAAAAAATTTATTAACAAACTACAAATTTTACATGTATCTTACGACAAAAAATTATTGATAACAGTGCTGTTTTTAAAAAGGATAATAACGCAAATCCATAAGATTGTAAACGATTTTTTTAGTGTTTTCGATGTCAAATTGATTGTACATTACTAGTTATTTTATTATACATACACTGCTGCAAAGTATTACTGTTTTTTTGCTTTTTTTTTCACACTTGTGTTTATTAGAGTTCTTATAATTTTTACGAAAAAAAAATTGAGCTTTTTTTTTTATAACCAGAGTAATTTACACATACCAACTCAGCTTTAAGAAGAATTAACTATGTATTATGGTATAATATTGTTATATTAAAACGACTAATGCAAATCAAAATTCAAGAACGGAAAAATATTTCTGTTTATCTTATAGATAAATATATAGCAACTTTATTTTTTTCCATTCTAATAACGACAAAAAATTTTTCTTTTAAAATAAGTTTGTACGGAAATGAATATTTTGTATTTTTATGGCCTCCTATCCCGGGGGCCCGAGGGCACATGCCCTTAGTGCCCCACCCCTTAATCCGCCCCTAATGGCATTTATTAGCATAGGCGCCATACCCAAATATGTTTTTATGGGTGAAAAATACATAAAGTGTCAAAAAAAATATTGTACTAGTGCGCAAAGCATAATCGATAGTTCTTTGTACCTACAACCGCATATATTCTACAACTTTACTATTTTTAGTTGGTGTGTCAATTTATAGGCATTTTTTGGACACAAAAAGTAGCGTGTTTTCGCTCATTTTTGTTTACTCTACTTTTTGCCCTAAAAAATAATAAATTACTAAAAAAACCATTTATGAGCAATTTAAGCAGTTTACTGCTTTTAAATGTGGAATAAATATCCTAACAGTTGCACACTACTTAAATGGCAGCTTTTGTACAAAGTAAAACTTTAATATGCAAATACATTAGTCCTTAAATGGCCTTGTCGAAAAGATATAGCTAATTCTTCGTTTTTAAAATCATGGTTTTAATTCTCGATAATACCAATAAAAATTTTTGACTGTGAATACAAAAATAATCATTTGCTGTTTTTTTTCCGTAATTAAATTTTAGTTGGGATAAAATAACAAATACGTTTTATACCAAAAAAAAATATGGTTTTTGGCATATTATTGTAAGAATCGCCATTTTATAGGATTTTTTCTTTTTGTAGCATTTTATATAGCAATCTGTAGTTTTTGTAATTAAAAACATGTTTAACTATGATTCTGTATACGTAAGGCGAACATAAGAATTTTTTTTTAGAAACACAAAACCAACACTATGAATTAAATATAAAAATAACATAAATAGCTTTTTTATACAGATTACTCTGTAAAATAACGGCCTTGAAAATTGGGCTAACAGGAAAATAGTTTTCTGTTTAGAATTTGTTTGTATAGAAGTTTCAAAAAGTGTTTAAATTGTACTGCAAAGTATACAGAAAAAATAGAGAAAGTATGGCTGCAAAACGTCGTATAAATATGCGCGTATTTTAATATGATCGTTTCAGTTGGTTATTTTTTTACCCTTTAAAAAATAAAAATAATGCAAAAACGTGTATTGACTTGATAAGTGCTATAGTCTTTGGTAAAGACCCTTAATCCGTGTATAAAAAAGAAAATGTGTTTATTACTTTTTTCAAGGTACGTTCGTACCGATTATACTGTAATTTCCTATTACACCGTGTTTTTATACATATGTAGCAACCTCTCTTTTACCAATATAAAAAAATTATATGTAAAGAACTGTAAATAGACGTGGCCATTGCGTACAAAAAATTAATACAAAAAAATTATAAACATTTAGGATAACATAACTGTAGAAATGTATTGATATCAAACATCTACTATAAACCTTTGCGGTTATTAATGTCTATAAAATGCCAAATATGTTGTTAACAAAGTTTTATGACCAATTATAAATATAAAAAATCTTGTTTTCAATGCTCTTAGATCAAATTAATGCGAAAAAATAAATTTACGAACAACTTGAACAAGACAAAACATTTTTTTAACTTTAAAATATGTATATTCTTGTTTGTTTTGTGTACACGTACTTTTAAAAATTACAAAAATGCATTCCAATTGTATGCAGCTGGTTTGGTATACAAAAGTTTAAAAAAAATCGTTCTAGTGTACTCCCAATTGTAAAATGACGCATATATGCGTCAATTAATCATGTCATTTGTTATGTTTAAACGCATTGCTTCGTCGTAATACATAGTCACTTTTGTGGTTTTCGACGTCTATTTAAATCTTGTAAACCATATTTAATTTTTTTATTTTAATTTTTTTTGTATTCCTTTTGTGTTTTTGTAAATAAAAATGGCGAAATTTAATCTTTAACTAAAAAACAGTCAGAGATATGCGACAAGAGTAGTTTATACGCTTTTTTTATTTAAAAGTATTTATTTCTTTAACAACAAATTAGAGTTTTAAATGTTTAACTCAAATTTAATTAGAATTGATTGTAGTAATTAATAAGAATTTGCTTTGCAAAATTCTGGTGATAAATATATGCATAATAGATATAGAAGTTGGACTAAAACGAATATCGTGAGTATACGAAGACAAACATACAAATACAAATACAAATACATATAAACTAAAAAATAATTAAGTCATTTTTTTTTATATTACTTTTATATATTTGACTTTTTTACAGATTGTCAAACCTTGAAAGTCTATATAAAGCTTTATATTTTTTATGCACATATATTTTTGATAAGATATATGTTTATAAAAAAAAATTGTAATAATTTCATATGCTACAGCACATTATTATAAAAAACGCTTTCTTCCTGGTCGTAGTAACTCAGAGTTGTATTTATAACCAGCTTTATTTTTTACCAGGGGTTTTCTTAAAAGGCAAAAGATGAAAATGGTACTGTAAGTATGTATAAAAAATAAAAAATTTCTGTGGTTTACATAATAGTTATATAAAAAAATAATTTATATGTATCTAAAGTGCAACTTATTCATTTTGGCGTTCTTGGTTTTCTATTTTGTAAATGAATAGCATAAAACAGCTAAAATATGTATAACTACAGCAGAGAAATAGCACCTAAGAATAATAGATGTACATTTTGCATCTGCAATGTCAACTCCCTTGCATAAAAAGTATTTTTGTGCTTTTAAATAGTTAAAAACTGTATGAGGAAGTACTAAATTCCAAATATTAATGATCTAGTACGTGATGATAAAATGTGTAGAAATAAGACACGTATATTTTTTAAAAAAGTTATTTTATGTTTAAAAAGACTAGGTTTGTGCTGTTTTATGACTAAAAACATATTTTATTATCCTAACCATCGCATTTTCATCTCTTGTGATTTATCTGTGTACAAAAATATTGCTATAGTAGCATTCTATTATGCAATTAAACGTTTTTTTTTGCCCTCTTTCTCCTTTGTTTCACAAGTTAATATGACACAAATATAAAAAATAAAACCTACAAAAATACAGCTTACTGGAAATAAAATTTAGAAAAAGTACTTTGGTCATCTATTACGATATACATATATTATGAAACTTTGCTCTTATAATCATAACGCATATATGCGTCATTTGCACAAAAAAATATCAAAAAATGTAATCTTATTTTTAGCGTAATATGAGGCTGTGTAAACCAACACAAAACTTTACTAGTGTTGACTTTAGAGTTAATTAGAGAAATTATGGCGGCTCTTAGTTATCATAGTTGCAGATTTATGGTTAAAAGCCGTTTATGTACTAAAAATACTATAAAAAACAAAGTATAAGTGTAATAATTATTTGTGTCTCACTCAGTGTAAATTTACATTTTGCTGCACCTCTTATCGTGAATTTACAGGCCATATAGTTTCAATACTACTTATTGGTACTTTTAGCTATTTTTATACTTTAAATATGAAATCATAGTAAAATTTCTAAATTTTAGTTTCATAAATCAAAAAACGAAAAAATTCTTAGTTATTACAGAAAATAAAAAATGTTTTCTTAAGAATAAAGTTGTGGTTATCCCCGTAAAACACATTTTCATCGTGTTATTTTTGGTTTGCACGTTTTAAAAATGCTACTACTGTAAATAAGCAATTTTAAACACGTTTCGACACAAAAAAATGCAATTTTGTTTTTGCTTGAGCATTACTGTTAAATATTTTAATTCTGAAATTTATATTTACAAAATAAAAACATATGTAATTTTTCTCCTGTTTATGCGGTGCATATTTAAGATCACACTGTTTTTAAAGCGTTTCCCACATAATATTACGATGTCAGCATTTAGTTTTTTATGCATCTTTTGTGTGCGCTCATTTTTTAGACATTAAAGAATACAAATATTAATAAACGTTCTGTAGGAAAACCACAATATCAAACCAATAAAAAATGTTTTTATATGTTTTTATAATTATGTGGTTGAATGCACAGTTTTTTGACTTTCTCTAATTTTTCAGATTTTGTAATTTTTTTGTTATTTTTGTAGAAACGTTACATCAGTGTTGTTTTAAAGGGTACAAAAATATATGAAATATTTTTGCAGAGGCGGTATTTTGTATTCTATGCGTTACATACTATGGGTCGAATGTAGTGATCTTTAGCGTTTTCTAAAATCTAAAAAAAATCCAAAGCCTAAAAGCAACTACTCGTGTAGCCATATTTATTTTTTTGTTGATAACAATATATATGATTGTTCTTAAGTGTTTAGCACATATTTGTCGTACAGAACCTTTGTATAATAAACTTACAGTACTTTATTTAAAAGTTAGACCGTAATATAGTACTTTAAAAAAACAATACAAAAAAAAAAAAAAATGAAGCGTAAAATGTCGCATTAAAAAGCACACAGGTTACACGAAAAGAAAATCATGTAAGTTAAATACAAAGTGCATGCATTTAGTAAGTTTTTTTACACAACAATTGCATTTGACATATAGTATGTTTATCTTATAACATGATATACTTTGACTTTGTAATTGCACATATTTTATTCTCGCCTAATATAAAATTCTACAGTATTCGTTGTGTTATACATTTACAATTTACACAAAAAAAAAGAAAAACAGTTGATATTTAATGCTATTTAAGAAAAGAGTCGTATACGCTAAAAAAAGAAGCACAAGCCATGTTTGATAACCATAATACAGTCAATAAAGAAATGAAAGTTTTTTTAAACAAAAAGAGTGGTTTAAACTTTTTTTACAAATTGTTACGGACTGCCCTTTCAAAATACTACCTAAAATAAAAAATTTCTTGATGCGCGGAGACGCATATTTGTTAAATTTATACAAAAGGTGTACAGTTTAAAATATTGTTTGGCTGATAGTTTGTGAACTTTAAAAGGCTTTTAGCTATAGCGCAAGTGAGCAGGCTCGAGCACATAGTGTTTTGTTATAATACATAAAAAAGACTTTTAAAGCAATAACCTAGAATTTTTTGCCATTATAATAAAGATTTTTTTTTTACATTTTAAGATGAATTTATATGAGCATGATCAACTAAATGTGTACATAAAATATTATAGTACGTCAAACATGAAACCATTTTTCGTAATATTGTAAATTACGAAAATTTCACTCATATCGATCGGAGTATATTAATCAATTTAGAAAAGCATTTAAAGTTGTTCGTACGTTTTTGCATGTAGTACAAAAAGAAGTGCGGACGTCAGGAAGCACACCCAACATAAGGCCAAATACAAATTTATACACTTAAATAGCTAGAATGCAGTATCGTATATTTTATTTATAGTTTTATATGCAATAAACTAAAATCAGTATGTTTTTGTTTCTTTATAACTAGAAATGGGTTGACACTGTGTGTGTTTCGTCACTCTATTTTTAGTCCATTTTGCCATAACATCAGTACTTTGAGTTTATTCTTTTTTTTATTTGTATTGCTTAGTTATTTCTGCAGTTGATCTTATTATTTGTTCAGTGTATTAGGTTCAAAAAAAGCAATCTACGTCTGTTAATTTAAAATATAAAAAAATCAACTATTTTTTGTATGGTCACTTGAAATTAATATTCTTTTTATAAAACTTACGTATTATACAAATATCATGATTAAAATGCAAAAACACGAATAGAACCACAACTTATTAAGATTTTTTGCACAAAAAAAAAATGTGTATTGTATATGTCTTATGAATATGATAACCGTGTTTTTGCATTGTATTGTTTTTACGGGTTGTTTGTGGTCTGACAATTTTTCAGCTAGCATTTTTATTGCTGCAATCGTTTTATATTTTTTTTGGTTTATATCGAAAATTGCAGACACCTTTTATACTCTATAGATAAACACGAAGCGCAACTTTTCTATGTTTTTTTTTTGTAATTTTTGTGTAAGCTGTAATTTTATCAGGGATGCGGAGTCGGAGTCGGAGTCGGAGTTCGGAGTCAGAGTCGTTTTCCATTTTAGGAAGTTATTGATTTTTTAGAGTCGGAGTTCAAAAATACCACTTTCGACATAAAAATTTCGACTCCGGCAAAAAATTGTATTTACTTTTTTTTAAATGGCAAAAAAAAGAACAAATAAATTAAAAAATCAAAAAACAGTATAGTATACAGTGTTGCGCATTAAAAAGTTTACCCCTGTAATAATATAAAAAGCAGCAGCCAAGTATTTGTTTTAACTTTATTCTGAGTTGTTTTTTATGATAATAGTTATAAAAACAATTTTTTTGCTTATGAATTGCTTAGAAAATGTACTTATACCATTGAAAAAACTTTAGAAAAAATTTCAAGAATTCGGTCTGGAGTCGGAGTCGGAGTCAAACTCCGACCCCCAAGTTTTTTTTTCGCACAAAATAACCCCTTGGAGTCGGAGTCGGAGTCGCAAAAAAACGACTCCGCAGCCCTGAATTTTATTGTAAAAAAATTTATAAAAAATATATGCATACTAAAACTTTTCCCGCTAATTGCATTATATATGCTCCAAATAATTATACACTAATATTGTATGTATTTCAAGCGAGGCTTACATCTAGTATCAACATAATAATAGGTATTATACATGTAACGCCAATATGAATCTAATTTTCAATAAACTGCCAAGATCGCAATATAAGAAGCATAATATATAGCAGCAAATAAATTCTGAGAATAAAAGTCGTTTTAAGTTTGTTTTATTAACACGGGTAAAACATATTTTGCTTTTTTTTTAAAAAACTTATTAAATTGTACTATGATTCTAGTATAAAAGAAAAACTGAAATAGGTGTTTTTTACAGCGAACTAAAACAAAAATTTACGGTTGTTTAGTTCTGTATGCAGTTGGTGTGGCATTTCATGAATTTTCGACCGAAAACCATAAAATAAATACAGCCCCAAATCCTATTTATTCCAAAACAATGATTGAGACTGATATAAGTTTTGCGACTACATGTAAGTTGCAGATTTTTTACTTAAAAAACACCGAACATTACTGTTTATGTATGTTATGCTATAAAAAAATTTCTCGTCATCGATAAATAATATCAATCTAAAGGCTTGTAAAAAAATGTAAATTGCAAAGTTATATTAAATGGAAAACATTGTTTTTTGACTTCGTTATACAAAATATATTTTTTTATAAAAACAACTTATTGACGTTGGTGTAGAACGATAAACAGCATCTGAGAGCAAAACAAACTAATAAAGATACGAAGGTACAAATTACTTATAAAGCTTTTAAAATCATAAACCGGTTTTTTTTTAACGTGTTTGTAAAAATGTTCCTTTTAGGAAATGTCTTAATAATTAGAACAGAATGTGAATTTCTTATAATTCTTCTAAGCTAAGCTAAAAAAAAAGCAATTTTTTTGCATAATTTAAAAGATATATTTAGATTGTGCAAGCTAATACAAAAAAGTTAAATACAAAGTTAAAGAAAAAACTTTTCACATTATTAGAAAATTCTTTTACGTAGTATAAACAAGCAAATAACTATATAAAATGCCAATATAAGCAGAATTAAATAAATGTATGATGGTAATCTTTACACTATCAGTTTTAAATATTTGCAGTTTAGTGTTTCCACACCAAAAACCATAATAGAGCAATAATAATACTTTAAATTGATTCTGATGCACTTAGACCTACTATGCAAACTAATATTGTATAAGTTTACTGAATGTCTAAAACGGTAAAAAAATATTCTGCAAAAAGAATTTCAAAGTAATACAGAATTGCCAAATACTAAAAAAACTGGCTTTAATTTTGCTATTGTAAACCGGTCTGTTCATACTTGTCTATTTCTTTCTTTGTTAAGTGGCATATATCAAGATAATTCATGTCTATATTCTTAGTACTCAAAATATTGTTTATGATATTATAAAGTATAACGTGGGTGTTTACCTAAAAGACGTCCGAAAGTTGTTCATTTTTGTCTCTTTTTGTATTTAAACTATAGACATTTACTGTTAAAACAGAATTAAATTTTACTTTTTTACATTAAAAAACCTGCAATAGCGGTATGCTGCAGATTCTAATATGAAAACGTGCATTGAATAAACAAATGAACCCTTTAGATTGTAGTTATCAAATAATGTGTCAAGTACAACTGTCTTCCCATATAATAAATGACGGCTGTATTTATTCAGTGTTAATACGAACTGCCTAATCTGCACAGTATTATAAGAGTTAGGTCACGCTGATATCTATGCTGTATTTTAAAATAAGTTTTTTCGGATGATCAAAAACAAAAAAAAAATCATTTGGTTGCATGAACCCTAGGAGTTGGCTGTTAATACAAAACTCGTTTGTTCGGCAGATTCTAAGTTTTTTACAAACCTTTTTTTGTTTTTTTGCCCTTATTGTTAGCAATTATGTATTTTTCTACCAAAAAAAGACCTGTTTGATAGCCCTTCAATGTAAATTACTAATAAAACATCTTTAAACTAGAAATATTATTATCTTGTATACACGATATCTGTAAAACTATATGTAAAACGGCTTTTGTATAACATATCATATACATATAGAAGGATCAATTATTGTAAGTTAAACTAATATAATATTTTTCTACAAAGTAAGAGGTCTGCAATAGCCAGGCCCGGCCTAAAACGTTTTTTTCTGCAACAGAAAGTTGACGACCCAGCCCGCAAATACTCGAAAAAAATTGCTCATGTTTTATCACATATAATACCATATATTTGCGTATAAGTCAAAAAAAAAACATAAATAAGTACCTATAAACATAGCAGAACTTTTCTTATTAAATTTTTTGTGCTTATATTGTGTAATTTTTAAAGACAAATTTGGACGTATTTTGGTACGTTAGACACATTTAAAATACAAGAAACCTGGCGATAGTTATTATTATTTTTTTACCGAGGTTAAAACACGTATAACTGAGGATTCAATAATTTATCAAAATCACATTGTTTCTAAAAATGTTGTTTATGCCAATTTTATAAACTATGTAAATTGATAAAATCTGCAGAATATCGCTCAATGCATAAAAAAAGTGTTTAAGAGTGGTTTTTTGTGGTTAAATTGTAAGTTTAAAGTAAATTATTGTAAAAATATGACAAATGGTTTACTAAAAAAGTTTTTTACTACATATATCTCGTACGCATTAAATGTATTTTATTCATTTTTTTTACTGCAATTTTGTAACATATACGTTTTATTTGTTTTTTCTATGGTAACATTCGCACCTGTACTAATAATTGCAGGTTAAAATGTATTTAAAAATAGAAAAATGATGCAAACAAAAAAAAAACAACAATGCTATTCATATCCTATTAGTTTCTTTTATTATTGCATGTAATACAGTAATTATAAGGTAAAACAAAAAAAAAGGTGTTTTCTATGTACTGAAAAACGAAGTTTTTTTTATAAGTATTTAAATTAATATTGTAAAAGTACACATGATCGGATAATACCATTTTAAAGTGGTAAAAGGTTTTTAGGATATAAATGATGCGATGTAGCTTTTTTATACTAGCATTAACAATGACTAAAATTTATAATTTGTTAATTGTATCTTATTTTGCAATAAAAATAAATATCAGCTGCATCCTGTGAAAGGAAATTTTCGACCGCTTCAACAACACCATTCAATCGAAAATGGCCATTGTTTTGGGCGGAATAGACCTTCTGCAAGGCCCTTACACATGGGGAAACGGTAATTGGCATTATTACGACTTGCACTCTCGACCGTCCCTTTAACACCTTGTCCCAAGCTGGCTAGACCACTGCAGCACAAGAGCAGCATACAGCAAGTGAATGACGTATATGGTTTTTACAAGGATGGTTATAGTACGTGTAGACATAGTGCAAGCAAGACGTCTTTTCCTTTTCACGCATTTCAACGAACATTGCAAAAAAAAACTGATCGCGGCAATTAACCTGAACTCATATACTTCTACACACTGTCTAAATTTTTACACATTGATCTATGAAAGCTACAAATAAAAAATAAAAAACATATATAAAATTTATTGTATTTGTAATACATGTGTTAAAAAAAAGAACATAAATTAGTAATCGAGCCAATTAAACCATAAGAACCGTACATGAAATAATTTTTAAATCAATTACAAAAAAAATCAAGAATAAAGCAATTTTAACAGTAAAAAAACAAATAGTAAAGGTAGCAAAAGATGTCCAATAAATTTGACGCGATTTTTATTTATTCTAAAATGTAAGATTTACCAGCACTGTTTTAAAATGCATACTATGTTTTTTAGCTTTTTTTCTTTCTATATAATCATATACTCTCTCTTCCAGCGCTACGTATATAGTATTTTTTTGCGAAAATCTACCTTTCTCGATGAAAATATATTTACAATACGAATTGCTTTTTTTTATTTCTTTATTTTATAAAACAAGAAATTATTATTCTATATTTGCCTGAATTGAATGTTCCCGCAAAATGATCGTGCAAATATGCAAAAGCATTGTTAGTTTTTCAGTTACCTACTATAATTTGTTTTTGATATTGCATATGTAAGGGCAAAATCTTGGAGATGTGATTCTTATATTTCTATTACTAACAAAATATTAAAAGAAGTCGTTAGAATATGGCGGGTAAAGCATCGCTGTTATAAATATAAATAAATGTGTGCAAATTTGTCATAAGTTCTATTATATGACAAGCGCAGCAAATATCTTTTATATCTCTTAAAACTTCAGTAGTTTTGTTGATCAAAATTTGTATTTTAGTATTAAAGTTCTCTGCTTATTACTTTTTTCAAGATGAAACTGACATATTGAGATCAGTGTAGTTGATAAAAATCTTATAATGCGGACATATATGCATATTCAAAATCAGTCTATGCAATTTACGGATTCATTAATCTAATAGATTTTCTAAAAATCTAATATTTTGCTGTACGTGTAATGTTATTATCTAACAATAGCGCGAAGACGAATGGAAAAAAATGGACATGTTTATAAAGGATATAGTAAAGAACTGATAATAAAGACTAGACCCACTTATAAAGTATAATCAAAACACTATATTCTATGATTTTGTAAGTTTTATTTTTGTTTTATCTGTATAATAAATAAGTATATTATCATTAACTATTATGTTTTTATAGTTATCTTTTTTATTGTGGTATACATTAGAAATATATAGGACTTAGATATAAGAGACTCTAATCCTAATGTTTAATACAGTTTAACGCTGGGTATTTTATTTTTGATTTGTAATTTATAAGCACCATTAATATGCTTTCTGGTTTACCAAAAGCTTGTAAAACGTCGCGTAAAGCACCGCGAAGACCAGGTAAAAAACTTGGTGAACAGGATTTATAGTAAGTCAAAGTTTTTTTATCTAATAGATGTATTCGAGGTTAAAGCCTCGCTAACATTACAATATGATTATGTGTGTTTACACCATTACCTAAAAAAAATGCCATCATACAGTCTAACGATGTAGAGGCTGATGCATTGCAGCTTTTCTTGTTTTAAAAAGTAAACAACGATTAAAAAAATCTACATATTTCATCTAACGTAAACAATTTACATTACTTATTATGGGTGCATCTTTTCTGATTTAAAAAGGGATTTCTAAGCTGGGGTGAACTTAAGCAAAAAAAGAATTATAGCAAAAAATACTTCACCACTCTAGAATCAAAAAAAAAAGTAGACGCAATGAACTTCTCATATCACCCTTTTGTCTTTTACATTTTTTAAAAAAATGAAGCATTAAAAAATTTAAAAGTAAGCAAAATACTCCGGGACTTCATTGTATAATTTCATGCTTAAAATATTGTTCAAAAAGGTTTTTTAGTATATTTTTACCTTTTTATGTTTGTACTGTAAATTAAAGTTTTTTAAAACCCTACACGTTGTAAATACATGCAAAATCCATATACTTGCTTATTGCAAAACATGCATTATACTTATTTTTGTGTTAACTTAGAAAATATATTATGCCTTAAAGCGCAAGATAACATTTACGTTTGCATTTTATACATTTTTTTTCTTTGAAAGACAAGGTATTTAAATTTTTAACGAAAAAGCACCTTTTAAAACGACAGGTCTTGTATTCGCATTTTCTATATAAAATATACACTAAATTTTTTTACAGTTTCTTGCGTTATTTTAGTACAATAAGTAAACAATATTGTAAATTTTGGCTTTAAAAATAAATTTAAGACAATTGACGCATATTTTTTTACAATAATCTTGAAAAAAAAATACCCAAGATCTTTGATAAAAAATTCTAGACGCTAAACCCGGCCCGCTAGCGGCCCAGTCCGGGCCACGTATTTACGGGTAATGCAGACCTCTACTAAACATATGAAAAATTATAACAAAAATGGGGCATATTTTTTGCAGTCTTTTATAAATAGTTGCCAAAGCTGATATTTCATTTTTTAAAAATATATGCTATACTGCTAGATCAACGAAAATAGATGCTATTTCTACACGAGTATTTGTGTTTTGTTCATTTTATTTTTTTTGTGATAATTAAGCACCAGCGATAAAAGTAATAAATCATGGAGTAAAAGATTTTATACAGACATTTTTGCATTGACAAAAAACACGCTCATGAACAACGCAATTTAAAACTTCAATATGACTGTCTAGATTTGTTTGCAGATGATATGGTATATTTACTAGACATTTACAATATATTAGCATTCCCAGCGCAAACACGGATAGTTACACGATTCTTCAAAAGATTTAGAACAAACACGTCGACAAAAAAAAATAATATTAAGTGATGTAGCTGCAAAACTGTATAATTTTTTTACCAGCATTTTGCAATTTGATCATTTTTGCTAATTTGTTAGGCAGATTTTTCGCAAAAAGTATTCTGATGACTAGAAGCAAGCATAGTAAAACAGGTCGAGCTATTGTATATGTAGATATATACTTTAAGCTATTTTTTAGTTGTATGTATAAATAAAAACCACTTGAAATATAGTTAACATGTATGAAAGGTAATTTTTTACTTACAATCCAAAACTTAATATCAATCAAAAAAGTAAAAAACATCGATACTAGTTTCTATAAACTTTTTATATGTACCATTGACGTCAAAGCTTCGATAAAGAACCAGTATCTGCAAGATTTCTTACAAACACCATTTCGTGTCTCCTTGGATTCGTTTGCGAAAACTAATACAGATTTACGTAAAAGCATAATCGATAGTAAATGTCACGCTTAATCAGTGTAACTCTGCGTAATATTTCGTCGGCGGATACTCTGGCGTGAAGCACAAGCGGTATAAAGCACTTTGGGTAGCAGCACTATATTTCGGTCGGGCTGCTGCTGTTCCAGTCTTGCGTATAGGTAGTCTTTGCATTTACTGTATGCTGTCTTTGTATAAACCAACGGCGCTATTTCTATATGATATAGTAGATTTTATGGATGTCTATAAACATACTGCTACACAGTACAATACATGGTTATAGTACAGATATTCGCAGTATCTTGTAATTTAGCAAGCTATAACTGATTATTATTGCAACTATTTAATAGAAAAAAAAACCGTATATTTCCTTTAAATCATGTTAAATTTGTTTGTTTAGCCGGCATTTTTTTCAAATTAAATTTTGCAAAAAATTAAACTTGTAAAGTTATATTCTTTTGCCTTTTCTTAAAAGTAAAACTGGTTAAGACTTTTCTAAAGATATGTCTGGGGAAGAAAAAGGAAATATCTTCTGAGTTGGTTTTCATTTTTCTACGCAGTATGTAATTGTTAATTACAACGACTGCCACAGACAGTGCTGAGTCTTTCTTTGAGTTCAAAATGTGTTACACTTGCTCATTTTATTTTTTCGCTATTATTTACAGACTGTATACTTATATTTTTTTTGACCCTGATATGTATCTTTCAAAAATATTCAGCTCATAAAAAACACAAAAATTTTGTCGTGTATGTGATGTTTTTTTATGAAATCTTATACTAAGTTACTATAACCTAATTCGACGGACTTTTTTTTCAGTAGGTATGATACATTTTCGGTCTGCTGAAAAAAAAATTAAATATAAAATATTGCAAACTTTTGAAGTTTGTTTCATTTCAAAAAACGTATGCTAAATAGGCAAAAATAAAGATTACGTATAATCTTGAAAGTAATGTTATAAAATAAAATGCATTACTATGTGATAAAATCAATTTTATCACACGAAAAATTACCAAATACACTTTCGTATCGATAATTTTTTTCATAATTAAATTTATCCGTGCTATTCTGAAATCTTCTTGTGAAAATTATAAAAAAATCTATATACTAATAATAAACTTAAGACAGATGTCGATTTGTAGTTTCTACATAAAGTTTTACTGCACTAGATTCTGTTTCACAATTAAAAACCGAAGCTACCATAACCTCTAGCAGTTCCTTTTATATGCTGTCTGCCGATTGTCTATAATACAGCCATATCTCGAAAAAAGTAAATTAATTTATATTTAAAGAATTCTTTTTTTGCTTCTATCACCGATGAAGAATCAAAAATATATATAGTAATGTGTTTATAAGTACGGCGGACTATTATAACTACCTATTACAATCAAACTGGATTTTATGACTTTTTATTGTGCAAGTTTTTATATATGTTTATTTCGTCTTGATTTGCTTCGTCTAAACGACTTTGTGTGGTAAAACTAAATTGCCGTGCTTATAATAAAAATTATCTGCGTATAAAATTTTCAGGATCGTTGTATTATAACGATAACACGTTATAGCAATTTATAAGTAATTCAAGTGGTAGGTATCTGCTAGTTTATTTTTATAATATCTAGAGATGTGCTTTTTATTAGATCAGTTTTACAATGGTATGGCGATTTTTGTACTCTTACTGGCGTCGATTCTAGTTATGCGGCTTGTAAACTACTAAGACTGTCTGTTGTTATCATGTTCCATCCCTCTTGCGTATCTATCGCTTTATGTAGGCCGTCAAACTTTTTGTTCTTTTTGTTTTGTTAACTATTTTAACGACGACTTCCGTTTCATTGGTAACGCGTAGTTATTGTGGTATAACAGTCGTTTTATTTTTTGTTTTTTTCTTCTTTACGTTCTCTTTTGGTCTTATCCTTACTTTTGTTAAATTTTAAACTCTGTAAACATTCTTTTTTACACTTCCTTAATGATGTTTAAACATCAACAACAGTTCCATTTAGACTTAAGGCTTGTTTAAATTCTAGTAATATTTTGTTATAGAACAAGGTCTATTTTGCTTCTCAGACCAATTTTTAACGTAAAAATTCATATAATTATAGACAGAATTCACTGTTCGCTAAAGGTAGACATTCAAACTAGTATTACTATTTAATCACTAGTTCATATGTTTTTCTTGACATAAACTGTGTTCCCTAATCGAATATAATTTTCATGGCCTCGGATTTTACATATGCCAAACACGGACTATAAAATAGCTTATATTTGCAGCCCTTTTGGCCGTTATATATATAATTTTTTTAATAATCTTGTAGTGTTGTTTATCATGCTCTAAATATACATTTCGTATTTATTCAAATTGCAGTGTCTTATATAATATTACAATGACTAGCATAAACACTTGCAGCAAACTGTCGTGGGTGCATCATAAGACGTTAGGCTGTTTTTTTTTTTTTACTTTCGCATTTTTCTGCCTTTGAAAATTCGGCAACTTGTAAAAAATCGGCTAATTTTTGTTTCCTTTGCAGTAATAGAATTAGTAATACATAGTATATTAAAATTAATTGCTGTTATGTACATTGCATAATTATAAAAATCTAGTTATTTTCATGCTCTACGCTTTTATAGGCTCTTTTTACTAATCTTTTTTAGGCCTTTCAATGTAACATCAGGGCTTAATTTTTCAGCAGTAAAAAGGGTCTCTGTGGATAAGTTTGGCATACCTATGAAGTTGAACAGAATTTCTGGTCCAACCTTGGCACCGCTAAAACATGTTTTGTTGTTTTTCAAGTGTATCCATAGACAGCGAATAGCACAAAAATCTTAGGTAAATGCAATAAAAAAAAAACAAGACAAGACAAGACAAGTATAAGTATTTTGTGTAGCAACTATTGTGAATAGTAAATTATGGACCATAAAAAATCAAAAGTCTACAATAAACAGATCCTTTTACAAATACAAGTGTTTTATTGTAAAGCAAAGTTCATTATTTACAGATAAAATCGCAATTTAAAATAGTATGAACTACTGTTCATTATCCAGCATTGCAGAACTTGCACTACCACTATACTGAAGGTAGATTTAGAATTAAAATGGAATCAAACAGATTGATGACAAAACACTTATAATAAAACTAAGAATTACAATTTTCCATATTTCTTTAAGACCCGTTTGCAACATACTTAAAATCGGGTGTAATTTTTGTTACTGTTGTAGTAAACTCTTATACCAGTTCGTGTTGTTTTTTATAATATCCCTTATGTGTAGTGGGCATAATCTAGCGCTAGAAATCAAGTTAAAATTTTATTAATATTTGTAACACAGATATTAACCTGTATAACCTTTTTCTTAAGAAATGCATTTGACATTTGATGAAATTCAACGTCACGCAACGTATCGGTAAATATACAGCATTTAGCATGTGCGATCATTAACGTCTTTGCACAGCTATAAAAAAGCAACTTAATATTAAAAACGGTAAAAAAAGCATTATTTTGGCATTTTTCGCATGGCTTATTCTCAGTATGAAGAAATTTATTCTTTAGAACCTATGTACATTTATAATTTTAAGGCTAACTTCAAAAAAAACGTCTTAAATATAAAATCAAATTTTAAGCAAAAAAAATTTAAACTAGAATTTCTCGAAAAACTAGTTGAAATTTTTTCAAACAAAAAATTTTTGTATGATAACCATTTTTTTTGCTTTTACTTTTACACCACTCCCCCCTCCCCCTGTAAAAAATCCTGGCTACGGCTGCCGAATGGCAAGTGTAAAAAAAACTTGTGCATCTGTAAGCTAAATAGACGTGCTGTATAAAAAATTATGTAAACGGAAAAACATAGGGAGTGTAGTTTATTCTTGCTCATAACACAAACTTATGTAAAAGCTTTATCAATTTCCTATATTGGGTAAGGTTTACGATGCCTGTAAATCACGAAATTTTCTATATTATTACCGAACGGATATGAGGATTGATTTATGAAAGTAAAAAAATCTTGCCGTTATCGACGACCCGCTTGATCTTGTCATCTTTTCATAACATAAATGCTGGAGAGGTAAAGGCGGCAGTTGTTATTGACTTTTTTTTCTTAGCAGTTTATTACAAGGCTGGCAAGTTATCATAGAGCCGAAACGAAATAGTATTAAGTAGTAAAGTTAGAAAAAAAAACAATTTTTGCACGTAAAATGCAGCTTGGAAGCATGTATTTAATCATGAAAATGCACAAGAAGATACATTTAGGGCTTTAAGCAGCGTTTTTTGCTGTACTATGAAAGAAACACGGAAGTTTGTATGTACGTTGTGCCTGGCTTCGGAAATATATATTGTTTAAGCCTTTACAAAAAACTGACTGTATAAATGATAACTTTTTATTTTTCTAAATCTATATATTATGGTTGTTGTATTGTGCAATTCTTTATACTATAAAAATATGTGTGATCTTCAGCCGTGTTAAATATGTATTAACTCTAATGTAAATTCCTTTTAAAAAAATGGTCAGGATATATTTTTGATTAGTTTGTTTTATGTACTGCAAAAAACTTAAATATTCATAGGGATGTTGTATTTTTTTGACCGGTTCGTCTGAAATTACTTTCACGCTGTTTCATAACCACTATGTGTCTTGTTACAGTATATATTTTAAATATTAATACATTTGTGTTAGTAGAAATTTCTAAGTGTATTATATGTTGATCTTGCCTTATTATTATACGGAAAATATTATGTTATTTTTACAATGGTTTTAAAACATGGATATAACTTGATGTGTTGTAATTTTACAAGCCAATCCGCGAGCGCTAGTTAACTATTGACAACTTTTTCTAATTGGCTTTACCCAAAAGTATAAAGTGATTTATTTTAGTTAGCTTGTTACTGTTAGCACTACTTGTCTCTTGTTCTTTTATAAAACATTTTCAGCTTTTTCATGCAAGGTTTTTTAGTGTCTTTAATGCTTTATCAATGATTTACAACTGGTTTCCGAATGCTTCTCTTGGTTGCCTACCGATCAAGCGCATTTTTTAAGTTGTGCTATTATACCTTGGTGCTTTCCTGTCATGCGTTTTTTTTAGCCATTACGCATAGCAAAAAAAGTTTTTTCATGCTTCGGTGATGATCCTTAATGTTTTTGAACTGCTATAAGCATTTGATGATGGTTTTGTATTTGCTTTAATAAGCTCTTTTTAATTAAAGTTTTATTTTCTAAAGCATTTAAACCTTTTTCATGCTGTTTTATTTCGCGAAAACTTGTACAGACGCTTGTAAATAATAATATGCAATATATATATTTTTTTATTGTTTCAACACAAATCTTTTTAGCGTTGAAGTAACTGTATTTTCAATTCATATTTTTTTAAAAATTGGTTTCTGTTAGCTTGGTTACTTTTGCAGTAAAAGCAACCTCCATTCTTGTAACCGCTGCCTCGAAGTAGTAGATTTGATTTTTTTAATATAGGTTCTCTTTTTTTGTGGCTTTAAAATAATTGTTTCGACTTGCGCGACTTTATGCAGTTACAGCGAATATAAATTTTTTTTCTGGAAACACATTTTTATGTCTATTTTCTTCAATCTTTGTGTACGTAATTATCATTAATACTTTTTTCTTTTAATTTTCAGTACTTTTTTGTACATAAAAATTTTTACATGAAACTATAGGTGTATATGTATGTGATTTTGTTGTAACCTTTTGACTTTCATGACAGTATCAAATCCTTTTTTTGACTAGAATTTGCAGGTAAACACAACAAATGTAAAAGAAATGCATAGAATTAGTATAATATGAGGTGTATCCACGGGCAGCTTTTCTTCTAAGAGATACCACCATATATGTAGTAAGTATGTATATAAAATTTGTTTCCTTATATAAGTTTTTATTATATCTTTACAAAATGTATCAAATCTAATCTAATTATCTATTTCCGTTATTTCTCATAATATCATTTACAAATAACCAGTAGAAATCGCATAATCTGACTATTTCAAATGACGCGAACTGCGCAAAAAATCAGGTAATATACAATCCGACCTCTTACGCGCAAAAGGATTTAGGTTATATATTTCATGACGAACTTGGTCAAGTATCATTGAGCTTTTTGCGATGGGTTACCTTGAAACCAACTGACGGTAATGATGATTTTATGTTAATGCAGAAATTCGGCTTTGTTTCTACTACAAAAGCCTTTTAAAATCTATTTTTGTACAAATTATTTTGTAAATCGGTTTTTTTGGTAAAATAACCATAAAAGACACCTGGATTGTTTAATAAAAGAAAAATTGTAAATTGTGCATTTTATTGTATTATAGTTCTGTTGATTTCTTTTTTGCATTTATCACTTATTAATCCCTGAATATATAATAAAACTAGAATTGGCTACAGAATGCCCTTTTTGAAGAAAAGTTGTCGCGAACATAGTCACGTAAATACTATACTACGGTCAAACTATAATATAACGCGAATGTTGCTTTTGCAGATAAAACCTGTAGTTGTTGCAGATGCCGTCCAAGACTGCAGCTATTGGCTCTTGAATTGTATTAGCTACGAAGTTTCGGTGTGTGCTTTATTGAAAAATACGCAATTTATTTTATGACACTGCTATCTTTGATTAACCTTTTCGAGTTTTTTTTCCTGAAAAAGACAGCTCAACGACAATTTCGTTAAAAAACGTCAAAAAAATATAAGAAAAAAAAAGTGAAGCTCTAATAGAACTTTTTTTGGTTTTATTTATTTTTAAATGAACATTCCAACAAAACTACAAAAATTTTATAAAATACGTTCTAATACAGAATAGATGTTACCTTTATACGTCATAAGCAATAACAAATAAGACTTTTGACAAAGACAACGAATGATCTATTGGATTACTCATTGTTGTTACATACAACAACATAAATTAGATCTTGCCAAGAAGCTGCGTTTTGAAGTTAGTTTACAATTAATATCTAATCTCAGTATTAAAGCCTAACAAAATATAGGACAATGGCATAAAACTAGCTTATGTAAAGATTACTATGCTTTAACAAATCTTAAATCTAAATTCTGTGTCTGTTTTAAAAATATTTCTATGTTTCTCTGTACAATTTTTTTGATTGTAAAATCAAGTTGCACAAAAAGAGGTACAAAGTATACGAAAAATACAAACTTTTGTTTTCTCGATAATATATACGTTTTTAAAAAACAAAAAGAGTAGACAAACGGTTTCTGTGTATATATTCATATCTGAACCATAATATGCGAGCATTTTTTTCTGTATATAAAATGCATGAAAAATTATATTAAAAAGCTCTACTAGAAAGATTTTTAAAAAACAAATTTAAACACCCGCTTTTATTGGTTAAACTCATTTTTATAAAAAACAATTTTTACATTATTATCTGGAGAAAACCAAATTACACAAAAAGGTTTGGATATAGGACTTTAAGACAAATCTTCTTATATTTATGTTAGTCAAAAAAATCATATGCAAGATTTTTAAGAAGAAGTTTATTGCTTTATCCGACATATAAATACAAAACCTTTGACAAAAAAAAAACATTAGATTTAACCCTATGTAGTTTTTATGTGCAAAAGTATATGCATATCGATACGAAAAATTTGAATAAAATGACGCGAATACGAATATTCTTAGCCTACGAGTTTATATATAAGTAACTTTTAAGTCTGTAGTATTCATTGAAATTTTACAATAATAGTACTAGATTCAATTTTTGACGAAGATCATGGAATTTAGCTTATATAAGTAGAATCTATTTATAACATAGTCCAGGGGTCTGTAAACTTTGTTCAGTCACAATACCCCCCCCCTGTTCAACGAGACATAAAATTAAACAAAAATGATTTAAAACTTACAAAACATATTTATTTACATTTAGTAATACTTTTAAAGTTAATATTGCCATTATTCTGTTTAAACCAAGTTTATCCTCTACCCAGGTTAAAACGGGTCTTGTTTTAGATTTCGAATGATTTATTATTGCAAATGCGGACTCACTTAATTTTGTAGTCGACAACTTTACTAAAATCCGTTGAGCCATCGCACTTAGAAGATAAAAATCATTAACACATGCACTCCAAATTTAGTTAAAGTGCAAGAGGCAAATTTTTATCTCAAAAAAAACACCTCTCAAGTTATGCATTTATTAGTGTTCTTTTCCTGAAAAGATGGATTTATTATCAGCAAGTCGTAAAACCGGGAATTCACCCCCATCATTACCATCTTCCGTCAAAAATTCTTTTAATCTCGTCTGAATTTTGTCATAAAAATTGCAAAGAAAGTAAAACAAGTCTTCATTAAGAGCTTTACATTTTCCTGTTTTATTATATTTCAGAAATAAATCAAAGCTATTACATTATACCTGATTTATTTTCGGTTTAAGTTTATCTTTAAAATATGAAAGTGTTCTTTTGACATCAATGATATTTGTACTTAGTCCTTGCGATTGTAAAATATTTTCATCTATAAATTGATAAACAATACAAAGAATTGCTATTTTCATTTTACATGACTGGTTTTAAAGATATTTTAATATCATTTTGCATTGGAATTTCTGCGAAAAAAATGCACAAAGAATCCCATTTGCAAAATCCTTTGTTCAGAAATATTCCTTTCGATAACCATCGTACTATAATAATAGGGCAAATTTTAATTCGGGGATTCGTTTTCGCTTAATTATATATCAGTAAATAGTCGAGTTTACAATGAACTCTTTTTAATGTATTAGAAAATACCATAAAAAATGCAAAATTCATCTGCAAACAACCCCGAAAGACATTTTGCGGCCAACATTTGCCTTTGGATTGCACAATGAGTTATCTGACAACTATAATTTCTTTTCTTGTATTAATTTGCCTACTCCATTATGCTAAATCTGCATCGCTGCTGCCCCATCCGAACAAAATGATACTAAATTGGAGAAATCGAAATCGAAGTCATGTAAAAGAAACATTCGTTTAAAATTGTAAAAATATAAATTGATTTGGCTTTATATTTTAATTATTTGCAAAATAATAGACTTTCTTGCATATCACCATTTTTATGTGTACCGGGCTAAACATATTAATTGTGATTTATGCCCACATCTGTAAATTCATTACTTTAGATAGAAAAGTATTTCGACCTTTTATCTGTTTTATCCATTCATTTATAACAAATCCACATATTGATGCACAAGAATTTTTGACCGTATAGCTTAAATGGAAAATATTTGTTAAGTGTGGTCTTGCTGCCAAAAGGTCCAATCAACGTTTTAAAAGCAATTTATAATGTAGG
The DNA here is from genome assembly GCA_034694785.1 of Agrenia bidenticulata. Lineage (NCBI taxonomy): Eukaryota > Metazoa > Arthropoda > Collembola > Entomobryomorpha > Isotomidae > Agrenia > Agrenia bidenticulata. The sequence goes on along the minus strand of JAQFYM010001648.1, from coordinate 4,283 downwards.
TAATAGTAGTTTCTCACCAATATTTTATGGATTGCTAGATTTAATAATGTTATGTGAAATTCTTTGCTCCAAATATACGTTTTCAAATCCCTTTTTGTACAATCTATTGCACTTTTTATTGGAAAATCTGTTTCGTTCTCTACAACACTTTTTCTGTGTTAAATATTTGAGCTATATATTTCTTCACCTTATTATCAAAAAATCATACGGGATATCTTAACAAAGGCTCTTTGTGTACACTTAACCAATGCGCATTTAACTTGTTGTGATTCATTATTAATGAGGATTTCAATTCTGTACAACATAAACAAAATGGCACATGTTGAGTAATTTTTATTTACATAATAGAATTTGTGCTATAAATAAGCCACCTTGTAGTATCTTTTACAGGTAGTCTTTAAAGGAAAAGTTCGAATATTTTGTGCATTTGACATTTCTTGTTTTTGTTGAATAAAAAGGAAAACTTAATTAAATTGTTCAATTGAACAAAAATTTAGACCCCTGTCATAGTCAGTAAACACCCGTGACATGAAGGATGTTTTTGTCAAAAAAATATGTATAGAGAATTGGTCCAGGGGTCAGGTAAACAAAAAATATTTGTGTTATAAGTTTTTTGTTTTAAAAACGATATTAACCCTTTCGGCTTCCGTCTTGACTATGTGATTTATTTGCAAACCCTTCTGATCAAGATTGTTAAAATAAAAACATTAAATTTGGTCCTTAGGATGTTCAGATTAATAGTACAATGTTTTAACTACAGTACATTATTAAATTATATAGCCATGCAGACCAATATTTGAACGGTTTTGGAGTTATTTATTGAATATTATGACATTTTATTATTCGGTCAAAATTCATATATGTGATCTTGCGCGTTTAGATAAATAAAAATAAATCTCATTTATGTGATTTTGAAGCTGAAGGGGTTAAGCGAAAATAATATTTATATATTGATTTTGGAGATAACAAATAGTACACTTCGGCAAAGTGTTACAGCGATTATGATAAACACTTGGTCGATGGAAGACGAATGTATTATTTTGCGGATTTTACTTGGTGTTTTTTGTTTCCTTACATAGAAGGATTTTTTTGGAAAGGGGTGCCCGTAGATATGAAAATATGCTAAAAGTTACATTTTTTTAGTGGGTGCAGGGATTGTTGCGCAAGATAGCATTTGGCGTCTATGATAGTATATATTGGGATAGAGTAGTTATGATGCTTTAGTAGTGATCATCTAAAAAATTATAATTTATCTGATTTGTATATTAAAAAATAATGTTAAGCGTAAAAAAAATGTATATCAAAAATGCATTCCTGGTTAAAACTACGAAGAATCTAACATAAGACTGGGTATATTGCTAAAGGTAAAATACACCTTGATCTTAAAAAAAACGGGAACCATACAAACAAAAATAACAATTAAAAACAATTTTAGCGTTTCAAAATGCTTTATATCTGTAATATTTACATTATCTGTTTTATAATATTTTTATATTTTACAAAAAAATGCAGAAAATAGGTATCAAATTAGTAGAAGTTTAACAAAAAACACGGGCAAAGTAGTATAGGGTTTACGGTTTGATGATCACGAATTATAAAAATCGAGGTCTTTTTTGATGTTTTTTGTTGTCAAAAATCTTTTGAATCTATATCTTGTTTAGTTTAGAAGAAAAAAAATTATAATTACCATAAAAATTACACAAAAGTTTGTTTTGACGTTTACATAATAACAGAATCTATAGTATTTAAATTTTTGTATACTTTATATTTTTATGCTTTGTTTAACATTGTAAAATCCCTCAATGTGAAATTTTCTTTTGTTCTACAGTCAAAACTACTGATATACATTTAAAAATTTATTTTTATTGGTAAAAACAATATTAACCTTAAATCTTATACACATCGAATCAAATATAAAAATAAAAGCCCTAAAAAAATTTTTTAAAAAAAAGAAGATACTTACAATGCTTTTCCTGGGAGAAAGTTATACGTTTTTGTATCAAAGAGTAAATATTATCTACAAATGGTATCCTTATTCTAATATTACACAAAAAAAACTTTGAAGTAACTAAATTAGTGTCTATGAAGTTTGATTTTGTCACATTTTTATCTTATACGACAAGGGCTTGCACTGTACATTATACGTATAATTTTGGTATAGCAAATTTTACTATACGTATAATTTGCATTTCAAAATATGTTTTAGCATACATAATATTTTTTTAGTAATGTTTTTTTTGCATGTTCTATTTGTTTTATTTCCTCAAGTGCGATTTTTTATGCACCATACTAACGTAACAATCAGTTTTAAAATAAAGAAAGTAATTTATGTGTCTTTATCTTATAATCTTATATGGTATTTTTAATTGAAACAAAAAAACAACGGCAAATGCCTTACAAAATTTTACATATTAACATTAATGTTTTTTTCTGCTTCAATAACACATATTTGTATATAGAAAAATACCGAATGATATTATAGGGGTGTACAATGATTTTTACGGGTAAAAAAGCTCTACGTAAAATATTTAAATCCTATTTATCATATACATAAGTAAATATATTTATTGATACGGTTAATTGATTACCTTTTTTACAAATATGCTTTTTTCTGTTAATCCAAAGTATAAATTTTGCTTATAAAATAATTGTTATAATAACAATTGGTTACAATTTTGTAAGCAAGAAATCTAATTTGTGGTTTTTTTTTTTTCTTTTTGCTATATTTTTACAATAAACACGTTGAAAAGGAACTATACCTTTACTTACCTGCACTATACCTTAATTATACCGTTTCTATACGTATAATTTTACAACTATACGTATAGTAAATAAAACCATATGGTATAATGACAAGCCCTAAACACGACAGTTAAAAGGCAGTTTTAATTGTATTAAGTTCATACCTATTTAGGCGGCCTACTGTATAAATGATATATCACGAAATATCTATTGCGTGTCAACTTTTATACCAATTACATGATATCAGATAAAAAAGGAACGAAATTTAAAATTTTTTTATCGTGGTTTTTTTGGTAAATTTATGTATCGTTCCACGATTATTTATGAATTTTCTATTCCAGGTTGAAATCTTGAAATCTCGAGAATTTGGAATTCTTGCTTGACAAGATTTTTTTTCTATATGTTGTAGTGAAAAAACGAATCTCACAATTCGAACCCTAATATCAGGGGACGTAAAGCTTCGAATGCATTAGAAATGTTAAATTTAAGTGCATAGAATAATTGATATGAAGTCTTTCTACAAAGTATATAAGTATTATGAAATATAATTGTAAAATGAAAAGTACTGTCTAGTCACCTTGCTTTTTTTGCATTTGTTTCTAACATGTCTTTCATAATAATTCCGGAATTATAAGAAAAAAACGTCAACCAAAATTTATTTTATATTTTGATAGGCATGCTTGCATCCCTGATTATCGCCCTCAACATATGAATATGCATTTAATGAACTATCCACGGGCATGGTTATAAAATGGCAAGAGTGAAAAATGCCAATCTTTTTGAAAATATGTGATGTATCCTAAACTTCTTATATTATTTTATATAAGGGTATCAAGACAAACATGCAAACTTCTTAAAAATCTATTTATTTGTCGTAAAACAGAATAATAAACCGACAAAAGAGATATAAGGTATGTTAAGTTTTACTATTTTGCTTTATATAATCGAATTAAAAAATTGGTAAAAGCCAGTTTCTCCCCGTTAAGGACGCGTTGTATTTTTTTACTATAGTGATTCACTTTATCATAGATTCACCATAGTGATTTTTTAAAGTTTTTATTTTTCCAAAATTGTTCCAAAAAATCACTATAGTGGCTGACATTATTGAATTTTCACTGTAGTGAATTTGAGTATATTAAAACATTATAACATATCGTATTTTTCACTATAGTAAAAATTCACTATATTGAACATCGCTGTAGTGAAAATTTGTCGGCGTGGAACATTTTTTATTTTTCACTATAGTTGAAATGCACTAAAGTGAGACTCTAGACCCGTTTTTAGGATGCATTTTTGCTATAGAGAAAAAAATGGAACGCGCTCTTAATCAGAGCGCAAAATTTTTGCCCTGATTAAAAAAATGGTTTATATCAAATAGTGCAAAAAAAACGTCTTGGCCCCGTAACTAAACACTAAACGAAAAGGACATATTTCCTGCTCTAACCAGTCAGTGGCGTACCCAGGAATTTTTGAGCCCGGGGGTAGTCAGTGTTTTTTGAAAAAGTTGGGCTTAAAACCCTTGTTTTTCGATGTTTTAAAGT